>JAHWFP010086202.1:72468-100351 GCA_023313725.1 Lithobius niger | reverse complement strand
TATTGAGACCAATGAAGAAACACAATCGGGCCTCGTGAATAATTAAGGATGACAAATATACAGCAATAACGATGAAAAAAAATCAGGTGCGATCAGACATCCGGGAATTGGACCCGACATTTGGATTGTCAACTTCCAAAGCAGTTTACAACGAGGTCTAGTGTTTATTCGTTTATGACTAACTCACTGCCCCCGTTGTAGCAAACGCTGGTCTAGGAGGAAGCCATGTTGCCACTCTGCCCCGTATGTTGTTGCATTGGCCAAAGTTTCTGTTGGGGGTCCATAGTTAAATAGGCCAGAGTTTTTCATCAACAATATATGTCCATGTCATAATATTTTGATGGTTACTACTAATCTACATTACTCTTCACATTGCCGGGTGCTCACCCAGTGATGACAACAGTGGCAAACCAGACCATGACTGAGGCTGGCACTAATGACCTAGCTGTTGATGGGCCAACCCCCTCCTACTCGTTCCCCCCTTTTCATGTTTACTGTGCAAAAATTGAACACGCTCGGCCTTTCCCATTTTACCACGAAAAAGCATAAACTTTCTTGCCTTATTTCATTGCTGCCGAATAAAGAATGAACATTCTTGCCCTATCACATTAATTCACTACGTTTTAATTAGTTGTCGTAATGACTCAATGTCCAATTTAACGTCCATGTCACCATCCCCGCTAACCCAAATGCACACAGGCACGCACACACAATACATTTAGAGATAATTTCGTTCCTTTAATATTAAGGGACACCAAGACATAGTGGATAATCATTAAAAAACAAAGTGCTAAAGCGGTAATGTGTTTTTATAGGTGCAGCATTTCTGAGCTAGTGACAGAACGTAAATTTAATAGCTCGTTCCCCCCTCTACTGACATACTGCTTAATTTGTCGCTGGAGGGATCAATGCAACTTTCAATTTTAAACTTGCATAACACTCTCAGATAAAATAAAACAAGATACAAGCTAATGGAACGTGCTACAGTTGCCAATCCATGTGTAACTGAAACATCATCATGGTGCAGTTTTAAAGAAGTATTTTTCAGAATTCAGGATAATCGGGGCACTATGGTTTCTTTTAAACATATGACTACAGCTCAAGTAAGCAGAATAACATGGTGGAAGTTACACAGTGTGCAAAGAGAATTCTAACGTGCATGTTGCAAAGCTACTCATCTTGTATTAGTTAGAACCTCGCACAACTATAGGTGTTCATAGAGCTGCCTAATTTGAAGTTGGATGATGTTTCAAGTTGCATTTTTAAATTACTTAGCCTCATTCACAACCATATTTTTCTTAAACCTTGACGAGGAAACGTGAAAGCCTCTGGAGGTTTGAGGTCCTAACTAATCTTTGCTGCACGCACGCGATATCCACTTTGACCAAGTTGCAAGCTTAATCATGTTAGTCTGCTTACTTAAGCTGTAGCTAAATACAGTGTGGTCCACAAAAAAACTGACGACCCAAAACTTTCTAAGTCCGACTTTTCTAGTGAGGACTTTTCATATGATTTCTGTCCTCTCCTGGTTCTGAGGGGTGCTAACTAGAAAAGTTGTACTTAGAAAATGTTGGGTCATCAGTATTTTGCGGACCACCCCGTATTTACACAAAGCCATAGTATCCCATTAGAATATTTCTTGAAAGGTCACCGCCATGACTTTTCAGTCTAATATTTGAAACTACAGTCTGAGCCACATGCCTAACTGATTGTGTCAGAAAGAGAGAAGCCCTCACGTGCTAAACATGTAAAAACACACAACTACGTTTCGGGAATTACAATTCCCGTCATCAGGTTCCAGTCGTCAGGACCAGTGTCGTGCTTGTTCCTTAGCGTAAACTGCTTATGTATGTGGCGTACTTGTTTCGTAAGTTAAGTGTTTCCTGTGTTAATTTCTAAATACGGTCCTTCAGCCCATCACCAAACTACTACCTCGTCGGCTGTCACAGTGAATTTCTTTTCATAGTTCGTCTCTATCTTGTCATCGAAAGTTATTTCACAATTGAAACTGAACTGCAATTAAAACCGACAGTAGCATTTCCTTTGCCACTAGCGGTGCGGGTCACGTGTTAGCATGGCGATGTATTACGAATTCCAGGTTCCCGTCGTCAGAAAATGCCGCAAATTTCAGCAGTACCAGGATCCATGTATCCCAAAGTGCTTACTGATCCTGATCCTAATCTGAGAAGCGGTTTGAAAGAAACGCTGGACCGACAGACCGAGTTTCACTGTCAGGTAATGTACCTTGCCAAATGCCCTTGGGTAATTACATTCTGACAGTATTTATTTATTAATAATAACAAGCATTTATATGGTTGGGGAAGAGAATTTGTGACTGAGACCCCTTCTGAAACGTCTTAGATTCATTCCCATTAGTTTCGTCTAAGTTTATAGAGGACGCCATTAGTTTTATGTGGGAATTTCTACTCAGTTTTTACCCTAAAATTGAACTAAACTCAACGAAACTAGCTTGTACTTAATTATTATTTAATTTATATTAATTGTGATTTAGTTTAGTTTAGATTTGGGCTGAAAAATGAGCAAAAATTACAGATAGAACGCGTGGCACCCTCTGAAAACTCGGTCGGAACTATTCTCTTCCCCAACCCTAGAAATGTGTGATAAAATAATAATAGGAACTTTATACGTAAAGAAAACGAATGGGTCCATGATGGGGTTGACATCAACAAACACATGGCCTAAAGAAATCGAAATATAGTATTTACAATAAAAATTACATGTTGCTTTGAAAAATTGACGGGATTAAAAGACGCCCAGTCGTAGAGATTTACGGCGTGAAATGCAAGAATGCAAACAAAACTGGACGTGCCGTAACCAGGAATAGCAATTAGCGTAAAACAAAAAAGTACGTACGATAAAAAAAATGGTTAAAATCAACAACGTTGCAAAAATGTTTTGCAAAATCAACCAATTTTAAATTTTTCTTGAAAGCAGGCACCGAAGAGGCTTTTACCAAACGTGATGGAGAGAGAGAGTTCCATACTGCAACTATTCGCAGTCTCCCCCCCCCCCCCAAAAAAAAAAAATGTCGACAGTCCAATTAAGCTTCTCCAACCATTAACTTTAAATTATGACCTCTCGTTACACTATTATTACGAATGAGGAACATCTCAGAATAATTCAAATCCATATTGCAGTAGAGAATTTGGTAAGTCAGCCGACGTTACTCTTGGAATTTTATTTTATTCTTAAATTCTGAAATTGCAAAATGAGCTAAAATTAATAAGCTAAAAACGCATTTTAAATAAAATAAACTATGCGTTAGCATTGACAAAACTTTTTTGTGCTTAGTTATGCTTCACATATCCATTTTGATACAGCAAACAACATCAGTCATTTAGAACTATGCTCTGAATCTTTAATCTAAACCAAAAAACAATAAATTGTAAGCAAAAAACCCGTAAAGTTTCAGCCATTGAACGTCTGTGATATCAAAAACGAGCCAAGTTTCCACTCATCAGACATACCATACAACGCAACTTCAAAACTTGGGGCATTGCAACCCTTTTTTTTTACTTGAATATTCGGCTATACCTTATTTTTCGAATAAATATATATATAGTATACAGTGAATTTTATCGAAATAACGTTAAAGATTTTTTGTTACAATATCTTTTGTTTGAATCAATTTAGTATAAAGTTTTACAACTCAGATGGTGGCGTTTTGTTGAACTACCGCAGACTAGCGTGCTGTACTGTAAACTATAGCTTTTAGCGTGGTTTGTAACGCAGTATTATTTGTGAACTCTTCCTGACGTTACGAAAATCGGAACCTCCGCGATTTGCTACTGAGTTTTGCAGTTCGTAAAATAATAGTTTTTCTTATCCGAGAGCAGATTGATCGTCGGAGTCACCGACTGATCGTTTCAACTTTGATGTTGTTATTTTGCTTCATGTGCGCGAAACAATAATGAAACAGCAGCAAGAACAACAACAATAAACTAGCGCTTATTTTGATGCTGGTTGTGCATCTGGGGTCTTCCAAACGAAAGGCTTGCAATGCGCACAGTTTTGAAGTTGCGTTGTATGTTTGATGAGTGGAAACTTGGCTAGTTTTTGATATCACAGACGTTCAATGGCTGAAACTTGGCGGGTTTTTTGCTTACAATTTATTGTTTTTGGTTTAGCTATCATATTTTAGGACTTATGGTAGCTGCGCCTAACGATATTTTTTGTTTGTTATCTATGATGGTCTGGATTCTTTACATTTTTGGTTGTAACTTTACTTCTGGACTTCACAACATTTTCGGTGTTGACTTTTGTGTAGATATAAGTTATTTTGGTAACTGATTTGATATTATGATTTTGTGGAGTTTGGATTTTGTAAGTCAAATATTTTCTTTAAAAGCAATCTAGGAATAACTAATTACTCGCATAAAGGGACAGAAACTGCACATTTTAGATAAAATGGTAAAAACATTTAATACGGCAGTAAGGTTTCACGTGGACTAAACAGTACAACAACACTGCAGTATACGAAACCTTACAGGAAAGTTTATTTGTGTTCCTTTGCTGTTTTCACTTCGGATCAGTTCAACCTTACGTTAAGCATCAAAAGAGTTGGTATTTATTTTCTAATGTTGTTTGTTGATGGGTCTGACGGATTTTGTTATTTTCCAATAACAATGCAACTTATATTTAGTATGAAGGAGTTCCGCAAGCCAGATATGTGCCGTAACTGCAGGTCATTTGATGGTTTATTTACGTTTTTGGTTGAAGCTTTGCACTTGGTTATTTTCGGCAATGATTCTTGTTTAGGTATCAGTTGTTGTGGTAAGTGATTTTATGATTGTTGGTTTTATAATTTTTTTTATTTTCTAGTCGAATAATTTCCTTTAATGCAAACTAACAACAACTACTTACTCGCAAAAAGGAGCCAGGTATTAATTCTACACATTTCAGATAAATAGTAATCATGTTGGTTGTTTGTTGACTGTTTGTTTATGGATATGGCAAATTTTCTTTAGCAATAACAATTTAACTTACTAGTTAGTATGGTGGAGTTACGTTACGCCGATATGTCGCATTACAGCACGTCATTTCCGGTAAACCGACCAACGCTTAACATGCACCTGCAAATACACGAGGTACGCGACCGACACAATGCTTTCAACAATACTGAACAATACTTTTAAAGCTACGAACAATATTTTAACAATCCATAGTACCCCAACGCACCAGCTTGCTCACTAACCCAAGGACTCTCCATTCCCAAACCATCAAAGGTATGTAAAATTAATGTCGTCCAATGCTCTCAGCAACTTTCATTTCAAAAGGTCTTCTGAGTCGTTCACAATCGGCTTCTCTAAGTCTATAGAAATTAACATGACTTCCTGGCCACTAGTTTTTTCAGCCGTTTGTATTTTATCCAGCTACTCGTTGTAGACTATAAAACTTTTGCTTCAGATAACTTCACATGCTTACGCTAGCCGCCTTCATACAACAAAAACAATACAACAAGAATGAAACAATAACTTGGCGGCGACACGCTAGCACGTGTCTTGATTCTTTAATCTTTAACTCTGAAATTAATACGGTAATCGATTCTGCTTGCTACTGCTGGGTGTAACACTGGATAGTCTGTTATACCAACGGCATAGTAAGACCAGACAATGTTGCAACAGAAACAACTCTGACTTCTTTACTCGTTAAACATTGTTTTGAATATTTTAAAACTTGGCACATTCATGGTTTAGCTAATATTTTAACACCTGTGTGACTAATATTTCATTCTTGCCTTGAAATCCCTACATAGTATCCCTATTTCTAGCCCGTTCTCGTTGTTGGAAATCTTGGAATTGGCGTTAGTTCAGCATCTATCTAGCCTACAGTTCTTACGGAAAAAAATTTGAAAAAAAAATAGGCAGTGCAAATATCCACAGCGAAAACGATACGTATCTGTCTGTCATGCAGTTAGGATGGAAATATGGTAATTATTTTACCTGAACTTTGGTGATATGATGTATGTATATGGTGTAATGTTTAAAGTGCCAAATTACTTAAATTGCATAGAGTGGTCCCGAGTTAGGAAATTTGATGAACTGGCAATCCCCAGTTTTATATTGAAAAAGTCCTGCCGTCAGTAATTAACATTTCACTATCATTTTATACAGTTTTTATTAACTTTTATTCCAATTTGAACAAAACAATTGTTTCACACTAGAGCTGTCCACTCTCAGTTTTGATTTTGATTGCTGCTCCTGTCCGTTCCCAGGTTTGAAATCGTAATATTTCAAGGCATTTACAACCCTAGAAGGCATCTGTGAAACATTCGGAAGTAACAGCTCAACCTCCAGAAATGGCACAGCCGGATTCCTCCCAGGGCCGGAAAAGCTAATAAACTTAGGAACCGGACTGGCTCCCAGCACTTTCCCTTTTTACTTAAGGCCACTTACAACTTTTTACGTAGTTCACAACCAAACTATGAATGTTGATTTCAAAACAAGAACAGATCAGTGAAATGAACCAGTGACCTCTGAACTCTTAATTAGGACTCAAAAAATAAAATACTTAAATTCACAAATTCTAAACAACTCGAACTTTAATTTTTACAAGAACAATTCAGTAAATTTTCAGCAACGTGTTATGTAGTACAGGCACTTAATATTCTTTATAAACAGAAGAATATGCTTTGGTAGAAGAATATGCTTTGGTAAATGGAACTTAACAGTAGTACAGTAAATTCACATGAGTTTAAACTTTGCTCTATTTTAATTCGTATTATTTACAAAATGAACTTTTAAAATATTCATTATATGTATAATTTAAGCAATGCTGAATAAATTCATGAATAAGTTTGCGTATGAAATTTAGTAAATTTTAAACATTGAGGAGTAACCTTAAAACATACATTTGATTTACACATGTGTAAAAACAATTCTAAGAACCTTACAAGTTACGCAAACGAAACTTAGGTTTAAATTACTTTAAAGTTAACCGCAGTAAATCCAGATTGACAGAAATAGGCCATATTTTTCAGACCTACAATAAATTGAACACAGCCAATTAATTGTGATACAGGTTAAATGTAGGCCACTAAACCGTAAGTGTGCAAAATTTTGTGTAGGACTTACACCTTTGGTCTCAAAGGTCGTGGATTCAATTCCCCGCTCCGGCAATCCGACATATAAGTCCAAAAGGCAACGTAAATAGGTTTGCATCCGTATTTGTTTAAAAGTTTAAGGAATCCAGTTGGGGCCTAATCAAACGGGTTATACAGTTACCTTCATACACGCATCTTGAAAACAATGACGGACTGGACACGGCCAAAGAAGTTCTAACCTCAAACATGTACCAGTGAATTGTGGCCTGAACTACCTTGTGACTTTCCATCTTACCAAAGCCAAGAGTGCACCGCAGCAAACCTCCATCATCCGGATTAGGGGCCATTGCGCATGGTAAACAAGCGTGTGTGCTTTTCCAAAAAAGTGAAGAATGATTAATTGGAAATGAGAAAAAACGACGGCTAGTCTGACTCCACTTTGGGCACTAGTAACCACATGGAGTAACCAACCCAACCGGAAGATATAACTGGATGTAGATACTTTAGCCTGTATATGCAATGAAGAAGCGGTAGTTTCTTACGCGAATGGTAGCATTGCTTGGTCAAATGACAGCATGTTAAAAAAAACAGGTTCGTTTACGGTAGGAAAATACATCCCTATATAATAATATAGCAGTTTACCACATTCATGTGGAGGGCTACCGGAAGGGTGGTGAGCCACTTACACCGGGTAACAGGCGAATATCCCCCTGGTGAAATACCCCCCGGAAAATATTCCCCCCAGAAAATATCCCCCAATACAAATTTCCCCCCGGAAAATATTCCCCCTACAAAAAAAAGTACGAATACAAAACAAAAATGTATAAACCGACAGGTCAGGGGAGGAAATGATAATGACCATCCTATACTAAGGCCTCTGCCAATCATAACTGCCGGAAATTCGCTGCCGTAAAATACTAACTTTTTAATATCAATACCCACTGATTATCTATTCCCCACCCCCCACCCAAAAAAAAGGAAAGCTGAAGTTTAAAAAAAAGTAACCAATGTAAAAAAAAATCTCCCCCCCCCTCACAACACATAATTGAAAATTATTTATTCTATACCTTTTCATCTTAGAAAGAGATATTATTATTATGAGCTACACCACCACTGAGACTCTCCATGGTTGTTCTGGTGCTGTTTCCATTCACATATTCATTCATATTCTGGAAGCCGAATCGGCATACCTTTGCACTGAGGCTGCAGTGCACGACCAGCCAGTATATGAATGCAGTGTACTCGCTGATAAGCCTCTTCTTTTTGAGTAGTCCCAAAATAAAAAAAAATTGGGTGGTAACATCCAACTCACAACTAAAAACTGTGATGACACCCTTCAATAGAGTTATTTGTGCTTGGAAGCTCTGATTGTGTGTGCAAGTATATCTTCCAGAAACTGGATGCTGTAAGTATGCTGCGGTGACCTTGATGCATGACCAATATAAGTATCCTAAAAATAAGCTAGGATAGGGGCCGCATCTTGTAACTGTTCTAAACCGTCACAAGGCATAATGGCAAGGGGAGGAACAACAAGCAACTTAAAAGAGAGGTGATCGTCAGCTCTATAATCTGTTTGTAACCTCTTGTCTTTTTTTGTGGGTGCAGGGAGGGGGTGGGGCTGGGCAAAATTGATATTAAAACTGTTTCATTCCTAGTATTTTCCAGCAGTGAGTTTCAGGCAGTTACAAGTTTTCGGCTTTAGGATGTTTATCATTCCCTCACCTAACTTGTTTATTTTTGTTTTGTGCTTGTACTTTTTTTAGGGGGGATATTTTCCGGGGGGATTTTCACCAGGAGGATATTTGCCTAGAACCGGTAAGCGATACGTATCATAAGCCTCCAAATATTATATGCATTGTGTTGCCATGCGAGAGTAATAAGTATACGAATGATATTCCATAAATTCCAATCGAAATCATGTTGTTGCAGGTGAATAAGTTTGATGCTTAATTAAAGTTTAGATTAAATTTGTTGCTTGAAAGATGTAAAAATCCCACACAATTTAAAACTTGATCCACCATGAGGTCGCCAAAAGGTAATGACAACGGGGGGGTGACAACTGTAGGCTATTAGAAACTTGCTTTGGTAAAAAAGCGTTTTGCTATTTCTAATGTTGCAACCCTAGTGTGGCTCTTCAAAGTTTACATACGCCCTATCTTGGAATATGCCAGTCGGGTCTGAACACCATCATTGTTGCAGGATATCAATTAACTGGAGGCGGTTCAGCGTCAGTTTACTCATGGTTTACCAGATTTTCGTAGGTACCCACCTGCGAAACGTTTATCCAGGTAGGAGCTGGAGCTGCTTGAGTTGTGCGAGTCTCACTCTGTCCTTTCATATCCTGCGGGGTCTTCTACCTGTTGATCTGCCGTTTTTCGAGGTTCCTCGGATGGTCCAGTTCAGAGACTACTCTCTAAAATAAATGGTATTCGGTTCCCATGCTGAGTGCAGAACAGCACTTCTTTATCAGTCGTGTGGTCAAGCCATGGTACTCACTTCCTGGGGATGTGGCCGGGACCCCTTCTGTCAGCTCTTTCCGGATTTTGTTAACGACTCAACCTCTCTCTTGTTTTCTTAAAGGCACTTATGAGGAATGGCGTCAGCAGCTGTGTGCCCTGCCATAATCCTTGGCTGTAATCCTTGGCCATAATCCTTGGCCATATTATTATGAATATCATACTCTAACCAGTGCAACGAAACATTCATGTTATTTTCTGGAAAAGTGCACAACTCAAACCACAAAAAGAACCATAAAATCGAAACCTGTGTACTGTGCATCAGCTAACCGTAATGAAAACAAAGCAGTTAAAGAACTATTTTCTACAAAATATTGAACATATATTCTCTCGCATGTCACCAAAACTCACTATTTCATGTTTTTCACCTTCATTTTATAAGAGAATATGACCAGTTAATTAATATTCGAAAAGGAAGAGTTTAAGCATGTGCAACTACAGAATTATGTGTTATGTTGAATACCAGTTCGTTTTCTAATATAACTTAAATACATTTTTCAGCAGCCTTCAACAGTGTCTGATAATGCATTCTTTTGTATACACTATTGCTTTATTGTATTTCTGAAAGTATTATATTAAGAGGTTAAATTTTTTCTTCAACAAAGAAAACCATTTCTTAAGCATTAGGAGGAACGAGCATTTAACAGTGAGAAAAGAAAGACCAAACTATCGCTAATCCACAACGTTTAGCCCAGGCGATAAACAAACAGTAAGATCTTGTAACCATTTCATCAGCTAAAATGAAGGGGGTCGCATTTTCTAACTTTTTACGATCATCTTACAACAGAGATCCGTACAGAACCAACCCGCATTCTGCTATGAAAGAACAATCACCTCACAAGCTTGAGCGTAGTACATGTCACTGTACTAGTTTACATTTTTTAGTTGCTTACGTCACTTGGCAAACGACGTTAGTAAACGCCCTCGTACATTTTCACCCACTTTCAAAATGCATTATGACAGTTATGATGTCATGCCTTAACCCCGTAATACCCGTAAGTGTACCCTCCTTACCAGTAGTAAAGTAGTCAACAACTTTTCTATTCGTTTACTGCAGTTATGATCCAAGCTCCAAACTTTGATACGATTGAAAGTGTATAACTGGCGTACCGTAAAAATAATCCACAATACATAATCACCAGCCTTTCTTCAGGACTATTGAATCTTCAAAGGAGTATTGGAACACACATGGCCACGTTCGACCTCTGGTAATTGTCTGTCACTCATCTTACAACCATAAGGTGGCATTCCTAAACGAAGCAAATAAAGACTGGCATTGTGTGGATACAAGATAGACTTATTTGCAAAAAAAAAAAGAAAACACAACTGCCCTGACTGGGACTCGAACTCAGAACTTTCCACTGACTAGGCCGGGTGAACTGACCACTGTGCTAGCAGGGTGGATACTGGCGGCCTAGTGAGTGGAAAGACCTGGGTTCGAGTCCCAGTCGGGGCAGTTGTCTTTCCTTTCTTTCTCAGATACGTGTATCTTGTATCCTCACAAGGCCAGTCTTTAATCCATACGGTTTGTTTCGCTTAGCCTTTATCGTGTGATTTATTTTTACTTATTACTCGCATTATTTCTAGTGTGGAGGCCAAGAAGAAATGTTGCTTTTCCTCCTTGTGTATGTTTGTGACCTCTAGGTCACCAATGAGAAAGACTGAACAGTTACTTACCTCTGCTGAAGCTGTAGCCAGTATCCGCCCGGTAGATCAGTACTTAGAGAGCCAGGCCTAGTCAGCGGGAAATCCTGGGTTCGAGTCCCAATCGGGGCAGTTGTCTTTTCTTTCTTTCTCAGATAAGTGTATCGTGTGTCCTCACAAGGCCAGTCTTTAATGCAGGCTGTTTCCTTCGTTTGTCCTTTATCTTATGATTTATTCGTTATTGTATTACTAGTTTCGTGGACAGTCAAGTCCATTAGGCTCTCTCTTTCTTGAAGCAATTTAATCTTAATTTAAAGCAGAGAGAGCAGCTTATAATAATTACAGTTGAAAAGTTCAAACTTTGTGAGCAGATGGCCCTAGTCCGATAATCGAAAAGACGATCCTTTGGGTTTGGCAGCCAACACGCTACAAATGGGAAGGTTCCAGAATAGCCTCTGTGACCAGAGTCCATCTGCGATGGTAAGCCAAACGAGCTTTACTCTTGCATTTGTGGTATTGTGAGCCAAGTGTATAAATAAGTAAATGCAAAATGTAACTAAGGAAGAAGTAGTTATTAATCGTGATTATTAGAATCTGATATAACGTTAGCGACTTACACTTAAATTAACTGAGCAAAAAAAAACGGGTTTGCCGATTAGAAAAAAAACATTAAAGCTCGTATCCCCATACTCACAGCCCTGAAGGTACACGAATAAAAACGGATTAGAGTTCACTCGAATGCAACGAACTATAATTTGTGTTCATTTTGTGTATGCATTTTTATTTTTCAATTTTGTAGCGTTTTGCTGTTTATGGCGTCTATTTTGTGTGTGTTTGTGGGCTTACGTTTTGCGAATTAGAGTACAAATTATAGTTCGTTGCGTTCGAGTGAACTCTAATCCATTTTTATTCGTATACCTTCAGGGTTGTGAGTATGGGGATACGAGCTGTAATGTTTTTTTTCTTAACGGCAAAGCCTTTTTTTGCTCAGTTAATTTGTTGTATTTTTTCGCTTCCATTTTATATGTGTCCACTGTCCAACGATTTTTGTTTTCGAAAAAATGGAACATTAGAAATGGATACTTACGTTTAGGTTCCGCCGAAGGGGGGGGGGGGGAGAGATGAGGCTTAATGGCGCGTCGACAGCTTGGTCCGCCGAAGGTTTGACCCATGATTATTATTTGACGGCACCACATTAGCGTATTTCTGGATTTAGTATGCGTCATCTCGATGAGTAGTTGATTCTGGATTGTTTCAGTATCGTATCAACAATCGCGGAAACAATTCAACTGGCTTCCCGAAGCCCGCATTGAAAAAGTAAATAAGTCACTCAGTCATGTCGGCCGCCCAATTTTGAGGCCATGGCCTCAAAATTCAAGACTTCGCACCCTACGGATTAAAACTTGAAGATTTAAGGAAAAAACAAGACCATTTAATTTTGGTTCTCCACAACGAGCTAGCTAACTCAAACAACGACAATGTTAGTTTCCCAGCACCCAACCATTGTTGCATCTTGTTCGAGTGAGCTATAATCCGATATTGTGCGCCTCGCCTATTGAAACCCTATTGTTACATGTTGCAGCATTGTAACATTTTGACATTGTTAGCCGCTCTGCCGCCTCCTCCTCCTGTCCAATTTTCTGAAATTCTCGTGTCTGCAAACGAACTCTAATAAACACTGCCTGCCGGCAGTGCTAATGGTGAAATACCAAAGTGATTGAAATGTAACTGCAGAATAAATGTGATGCGCTTTGATTTGTTTGGAAGTAAATATTGTTGTGAATCAAAAGTCTATATTTTCGGCTAAAGTGAAACAGTTAAACCATAAACTACTGTAACCTTGCAAAACCGTGTCATTGCTTACATCAACAAATATGCTGTAAAGCAGTGTTGTAAACTAAAAGAACAATGAGTATTATGTTGTTCAATAAGTAGTTTCAGCTTAAGCCTGACTATTCTTGTGCGATCGACGTGGTACGTCCTGTCCGGGGGTAAGCCCCATTGGCTATCAGCAATTAAGGGATAAGTATTTAGTGTATTGAGTAGCAATTTTATTGAGAACGTTTCCCTTTGGCATTATAAAGGTCGACCATACTGGATATCGCGAATGCGTATGATCGGTGAACGACTAAATACGTTTTGTTATGAAAGGTATTAATTACCGACAATACCAGCCACTGCAAGTTCACTGATGAACTGATACGCCTCTGCTAACAAATTGGTAAACTGTATCGTTTCAGGTAAGCTTGCTTTCTGCTGTCCTATTTACTAACGTCCTTGAAGATTCCGTAAGGGTGCAGAAGTTTTCGGGGAAGTTCGAACTTTGAACACCAAAACTGTGTGTTATTTTACATATGTTGAACAGGAGAAGCCCAAAGTGCACATGTAAAACCAACACAACCCTTTTCCTGTTCAACATATGTAAAATAACATACTTTGTTCCAGTGCTAGCATTTTCCTAAACTGTTATTTTACATACGCAGATGACATCATTTGTTTTATAGCCTTTGCAAAAGTGACCTTCAAAAAGCCTTGGACTCTTTCGTTATGGATCTTCAGAATGTGGAGCTCAAATGTAATCAAATGTAAGACTAAGATAAAATGCATTTGTTTTCGAAGGAAAAACTCACCCCATTTCTGTATGAGAGTGTTCACTATCCACGACGAATGTGTACAATGGTTTGAACAAATCGTTCATCTCGCAATTGTTTTCACCTCTGATCTCACCTGGGATTAAAATCTTCAAATTACTAGGAATATGGTTGCTAAGCGTCCGAATGCTATGATGTGATGGAGACTGAGGACCTTCAGAAAATTGCTAGTCCGAAAATTGACCGTGTAGTTAATTGCTCAACACAATAAAAAAAATTCAATGAAACAAAATAATGCATTATCGTATTGCACAATATGCTAGAGAATTCCAACGAAATATTTATCCGCGTAATGTGGAACAATGTATTTGTTGAACAAGCCTGATTTTTTCTCTCTTCGTTTTCTATAATAACAAAACAAAATTTACATTAACAAGTAGGATCAAATTCGCATTGAAATTATATGCCACAACGGTTCAGCTTTCCTCTACTATATTCTCCCGGAACTACTGAATGAGAACTAACAAATGCAAGTCTCCAAAAATGAAACTGCATTAGTAAACCTTTTTCAAATGCTAAACATAGACCACGACCTTATACATGAATTAGAATTGAAGATAGGAAGATGATAGCAGACATTGTGTCGAAAATACCTTTACTGATTTTTAGCACTTTGCTTTCCACAGTTGGTTTTGAAGGTAAATTTTTCCTTAACGTAAGACGTGATATTTGACTAATGGTAATGTTGTATGCATTTCAACATAACTAATGTGCAATCAGATCGTTATGAGCTCTTATATGCCAAAAACAATGTTTGGATGATAGGAATTTTTAGTCCCTATATACACCTAGATGTCCAAAAGACCTGGGAGTAACCATGTGATAACTCTGTATTCATAATTCATCACTTGTCACTACATTGCTGGAAATAAAACTGCAGGTTCGTGTTAACCAGAACCAATACCAGTAATTTAATCAATATAGAACTCTACCAATATAGTTCATTCACACTATATTCGTACGGGACGAAGCTATATTAAAAAAATAAGCATCTAACATTTAATTTAGCTGAAAATCAGGGTGGTTCTGGTGCAGCAAATAAAATTTGTCGTTGTTTGGTCTAACTAGTAGTGAGACGAAGCAGTATTGTTAAGATGAGATGTCTGCCACACAAAAAAAATAACTGAACATGTAGCACGTCTAGTTTTGAGTGTTCCTAAATGAAGGGTCATGGATATAATACTAGTAGTTCTGTAAAGAGTAGAGCTCACTAATTGCCCCTCCACCCCCTCAAGAAATGAGTTTTCAGCCTTTATGTATTACATAAATGATAAATTTGGTCAGAAGTGCTGCTTGAATGCTAAATGTGGATTGGATCATACATGAAGAAAAATAATTCGAATTATGAAGACGGTAAGCAACCGGTTTGTTTTCAATATGATCAAGGGTTTGAAAGTTACAAGCAAAATATCTGTTTTTGAAGGCTATTTTTTTCGGCTGCCATCTTCGATTTTCACTGCTTGAATATGACATTTCTAATACAAAATTTAATCTGAAAATTCTTTGCAATAAATTTGTTTTCATTATAAAAAAAAGGTTATTTTTACAAGCTAAAAACTATTTGTTTTGGATGCGTATTTTGGAGGCCGTGTTTGGTTTTCACGAAATTCAGATGGGACATTTTTTGAAAGTAAGTTACTTCTGAAAATTATCCAGAACTGACGTAGTTTGCTTTCAGTCACATAAACTGTTTGGAAGTTGCGAGACAAAATTATTATTTTGGAAGTCATTTCAGCCGTCAGCATGGATTTTAATAAACTGATGCCACAATCATGTATGCCTTCTGACCCCAAACTTTAAGAATATATGAATATCTACATTTATACCACAAGTGAGCGAATAAGCATCCCAGCCATCACCGCACAGCAGTGTCAGCATTAGCAACAATGCTGCTCAGAATCAGAATGCGTGGTGTCATCTGTCATTTGTTGTATGGAAAATTGGATTTGATCCATCAGAGAAAATGGTATATTAGAAATAATATACGACGCCTTTATGCACTTACGCTTCATTCGAGTTGTGATGACCACTATGCGTTATGAAGTTCATCACCTACTTTCTCAAAGCAATATGAGAAATAGCTATGAAACGTCAGCAATCCAGGAATGGGGCAAATACTGCCTTAGCTGGTTATATGGTTTGACCTCCTTAGATGGGTTACCAGCTAGCTCGTGCCAAATTTCGTTCAATTCAATCAATCCACGCATACCCCGTTTACCGAGTAAAATGGGCTGAAATTACCTCTGAGTCTCACTTAATGGTTTCCCCTAGCTGCCGAGATGCATTTTCATAGCAAAACTGTTCGAAAATTTCGTTCGATATAATGAATCCAAGTAAACCCAATTTGTACAATAAAACTGGCTTAAATTATCCTTTGGTCTCACTTTATGCACTCTTATCAACAAGATGGGTTTTCATTGTGAGACTGTTCGAATTTCGTTTGATACAAACAATGCACGAAAACCCAATACATTTGATAAAATAGGCCAAAATTATCTTAAGGTCTCACTTTACGAGCCCCCAGTCCCCAAGACGCATTTTCATTGCTAAACTGTTCCAAATTTCGTTCACTACAATCAAGCATCACAAACCTAATTTACAGAATAAAACTGGCAGAAATTACATTTTGGCCTCAATTTATGTTCCCGCAAGATGAGCCCTCCAAGATATCTCCCCCTCCAAGATGCATTTTCATCGCGAAACATTTCTAACTTTTGTTCGATACAAACAACTACTGCAAACCCAATTTATTGATTTATTGAGTAAAACAGACTTAAGTTACCTTTGGGTCTCACTTTATGAGCCCTCTAGCTCTAAAGATGTGTATTCATCACGAAACTTCGAAATATCGTCCAATAAAATCAATTCACGCAAACCCAATTTACAGACTTGATTATCTTCTGCTCTCGCTTTATGCGCCTTCCCTTGCCACAAGACGCGTTTAAATTGTGAAACTGTTCAAAATTTCGTTCGATCCATGTGAAGTCAATTTATTGAACAAAATGGGATGAAATTATTTTTAGGCGGCACTTTATGTGCCTCCTAGCCCCTGTGATACATTTTCATCATGAACCAAGCACAACATTGTTTAGCTTTAGCTAACTATATTACAGCCGTTGTTCATATTTCACATATGTCCCAAACTCTTGTCTAACCATTTATGTTTCCGCAGACGAGTAGGGTAAAGTCTCATAAGCAACAATCAAGGTTTCAATTATGATATAAAAGGGTTTGTTAACTATTTCCGGTTACAGCCAAAAGTTGAAAAAATTTCCCAACATCTGTTCATGGTTTGCATCGATTTTAAGAAATACAGCATAAAAAATAAAAACAACCCTTCTTTCACATTGCGGTAACCGACAACAATTGCCACTATTCTTCCAAGAGGCAGTGTTTTTGTCGGATACTCGTCTTTGTGATTAGATTACTCTTTGTAATGTCCTACTAGGTGCTACCTGTAGGCATTACTTAGGGTTTAGCTATTCAAAGAATGCGATTGTGACGACTTGCTTGCATGTGAATTCGGGAGAAATCGGTGTGGAAAATAACAGATCTATAGACAATAGCTTCCAGCTCTTGACCGATGGCGTAAGTAGGAAGCTAACTCATCATGACCATTGACCAGTTTAAGGCGATTACTTGAAAGAGTCTGAAGGTTTCTTAATGGTAGGAGTTGATCCATGATTTCCGCCATTTCTTAAATTTTGTATAGATGGGGGAGTTTTCAGTGTTTCTGGGTGTTTGAAGTGCATAGATGTGTTAAGTGCGCACGGTATAAATACTTTCACATAATTACTGCTACTAATCTTTAGCAATAGTCATCTTTAGGATAGATACCTATCTATGGGTCAATTGGCTTCATTGATATCACCATAATTATAATTTTATACTCTACTAAATGGATCCATGGGTTAACAGTATTTTTGCTGTATACTCTGAACATTGTTATTGCAACACAGGGCTGTAAGCTTGGTGAAAAAATATAATTTAAATTTAAATGTTGGTAGTAAATTTGTAAGGGGAGGATGTATAACGGTTCAGCAAGGTGCTAACTAGTAGGAGTTAAGATATAGTTACAGCCAGTTTCGTGCACAAATAAAAACCACACTACGTTTCGGGAGGACAACCTCCCGTCTTCAGGTAAAAATAAACCACTAAAACATTTTAAAAATTTATGCCAGTATCTGCCGAGTCACCAAGTCTATAAAAACAAACCATTCAAGCATGGTCAAGGCCTAAAACATTAAATTATTAAAAATATTAAACTTACCAAATGATACCGAATGATACACCATGATACAGCCAATAACATGGTGTATCATTCGGTATCATTTGGTATGTTTTATATCTTTAATATTTTTAATAATTTTAATGTTTTAGGCCTTGACCATGCCTGAATGGTTTGTTTTTATAGACTTGGTGACTCGGCAGATACTGCCATGAATTTTTTTAATGTTTTAGTGGTTTATTTTTACCTGAAGATGGAAGGTTGTCCTCCCGAAACGTAGTGCGGTTTTTATTTGTGCACGAAACTGGCTGTAACTATATCTTATCTGCAAAAAGAGCTGAAACTTCTCAAACTAGTAGGAGTTACATGTTTATCTATTCATTATTTAAGAAAAAAACAAGTAGTGCTGCAAGAAATAGACGAAAAACGTTTCGAAAATGTACAATTATTGTGTTCAGGTTTAAAAATAGCATTTTAAAACATGGCAAGGTGACTTTTAAAATGTTATTAGGCCACTAAGTCATGTTACGTTTAAGGGTAAAACTACCTTAATTTTAAAAGAATAAAAGCCATAAACCACCATTTATCCTGTCAAAACAGGCAAAAACGGTGGCTGAAATTCTCAAACTCATTCTGCTCCTTGGAGAACCCAAGTCGCAAGGCAAGGTTTATGCATATCGGGTCTGGGTCACAAGGTTTTGGTGGTATGATCCGTCCATTAGAGCTATGGGAGTTGAGTGGTATGCCTCGAATACGTACCAAGTTTAAAAGTTTTTATTATAGGAGAATATCCTTTTAAGATATTTATTGTCTGGCACTAAATGGTTATGTACTGGATGTTTGTGAGTATGGATTACAAGCGTTTCAAGATTAATGCGGGCTTGTTTTTCTTAGAACAAGATTTCAACCTTGTCAAAGGCAGGGGTGTGGCCAGTTGCAAATTTATTAGGTGACGTGCCAAAATCTTGTTCCAAAAAAACCAAACGTGTGTCTGTTTTAATCTTAAACTCTTGTAATCCATACGCACAAACCTTTAGTACATAATCATTTAGTGCCACACAATAATATCTAAAAGAATATTTTCTGATAATAAAAAGTCTTAAACTTGATACGTTTTCGAGGCATACCACGCAACCCCCATGGCTCTAACGGACGGATCATACCACTGAAACCATGTGACCCAGACCCGATTTGCATACACCTTGCTGTCAATGCGTTGGGATTTTCTAAACGTTGCAGTCAACATGCTTGAAGACGACGAGGATATGCCCTAACCATTCGTGATTATTCTTAGTGTTCAGTCTAATCCTGTTGTATTTGTCATCTTGTTTTATTGTTAGAAGTTCAGTATTCTTACTGTTGTTTGCCTTATTCCTTTAGCTGAAATATATCAGACATGGTTGCTGATATGATAATGGAAATGTTTTAGGTATTATGATGCGGTACTTTCTCTGTTGAAAAACAATAGTGTTATTATCTTGTAGTTTTGTCCGACGATTCTGATAAGATTCATGGCGGCCGGGATGCTGAGAAAGGCGAATACCCATGGCAGGTCACCCATCAATTCAGTGAGTCGGGTACTGATCACACGCATATTTGCGGAGGATCTATTATAAATTCACAGTGGGTACTTACTGCTGGCCACTGCTTTTTGTAAGTATCTAAGTGTTCTACTTGCAGTATAAAAACCCATCTGGAAAGTGTTCTCTGCTCTGCAAATAGAATGCGTAAGATTAGTTATTTCCAGGTTTTGTTTTTAGATTTTGAAGGATTAATTCGGGAAGTTCTTTAATTTGATGAAAGTCATGAAGCCTATTCACTGGAATTACTTAACATACTGTCTCGAAAATAAACAGATGGGAACACGTGTTTACAATTAGGTCTATGAAAGGTTTTCACTCAAAAGGCTTGCAACGGAAAAGAATATATGTTAAAAAAAAAAACATATAGACAACCCTAAAAGGTCGACAGATACAAAAAATTCAAAACCTCAAAAGTCCAATAGATATGAAAGGTATGACACAGGAGGTCAATACTTGCTAATTTTCTTGATTATCTGCTTTTGTTTGCTCCGTCAAAGAAAAGGAAGGGGATGCTGTTAACAAAAGAGGAAAGTCGTGTGCCTAAAGCTTATTAACAACCATTGCTATTTAAATCCATATGTTCAATGCAGCTGAAATTAGCTGCTCAACTACATTAGTAAAGAGGATATTGGTTTAGTCTTTACTTTTTGAATTAGAGGCAATACGGATTTTACTATTCCCATTACAATTGTGGGACATCCTCAAATTACGAAAACTGCAAATCATAAATTTAATAGTAACCTACAAAAAAAAGTGTTTCTAAAACGTAAAAAATAAATACTGACATTTTATACTAACGTTTTTCAATAACTTGCTATTTATGTATTAAGATAATGAATTTTATAGTTTACACTTTTTTTTGAATTCACTGGAATTGTGTCGGTCGTAAGCATAGTTAACATAAGCGACAGTTCAGATAGGTTACGACATGGTTAACAGGACGTAGTGGTAGACGTTGTTTTGGGCAGTGAAACTCATGACTTAGGAGTTAAAGTGCCAAGGATTCAGGGATATACTTAAGATGTAATACTACAGACTCTCTCGAACCAGAGAGTTACAAACGGTTTCTAGACTCTATGAAATTTCTAACTGTATTAGGAAAGTATAGTTCCGTTGCACTCCAATCAACACCTAACCAAAAGTATATTCCCGAGTTTGTATTCTTTGTGTTCTTTATCACGTTCTTTTAACATTGGTTTGAGCTAAAAAAAAGGTATCATTAAAAGTATTTGATATTTCACTTAACGTCTCTATCTGAATATTTTTTTTATTTAGATGCAATAAGTTTTTTATTTCTGTTTTTTTTTATAATGTCATTTTTTTAATTCTAAAAAAAACATGACATTATAAAAAAAACAGAAATAAAAAACATATTGCATCTAAATAAAAAAATAAAAATATTCAGATAGAGACGTTAAGTGAAATATCAAATGCTTTTAATATCTTTTTTCAAAACCTGCTGAAAATAGTTCTTTGCAAAAAATTATTTCTAATTTCAGTAAAATTTTTAAAAGGTTATTGTAATATGATAATCTGTGTTAGTTTTTTTTAGGGGTTATTGCTTTAATTTTATTCAAAACAGTTTTTGAATCATTTATAATATTTCGAAAATATGTTTGTTTTAGTTTCAAAATTTCTCTTGAACAGAATTATTTTTACGTTTGTTGCTTTTGATAATGATTCTTACGTTTTCTAATTTAGTTTAAAAAAGATTTTTTTCTTTAAACATTTTCGGAATCTCTGAATTCATCCAGTATTGGTATTTACTTTTTTAACGTAAGGCTTAATCAGAATAGTTAGAGTTGTGAACAGCGGAAATAGCATTTTAATTTTTTTTATTTATTTTACACGTGGATTTTCCTGTTTTCTAATGGATTTACACTAAACACGTAGGATTTGTCAGTGTACTGAACAACATTCAGGAACTTAGAAATATTCTACACCGTTATTTGCTTTCATTTTTTCTCCAGTTTGTTCGTTTTCGTTTTATAGTGTTTTATAAAATGAAACCTATGGCAACAGATCTATTTTACATTTTAAAACATTTTTATGTAACGTAGTACCACAAGTTACTAATATCTCTGAAAACACGTCATGTATTTTGTTGAGGTTTGCTGCAAACATTGCTGCAAACACAAAGTATAAAGAATGTTCACATTTAAAAACATTTTACAGAAATACGGTTTAGGGTGAAAAAGAAAAAGAAGAAATACATGCAGAATTTGATTGATTTGAAGGGATCCAACCCACGAACCTAACGAGAATTTTTTCCTGACTATATAAATGTGTTTAGGGTGCCAAACTACACCAGCCATGCCTTAAAACTTCATCATTTTCATTTGTATTTAGTTGTTTTTTTAATTGTATATAAGTAGGTTTACAACAGAACTCTAGTAAAGTATTCTTTACTAGGTCAGTATGATAATTTTTACTAGCTGAGATCACTGGGCAGAAATCATCTTAACCGGCTTTTGTTCAATTGTTGTTTGACACTCTTTGTAAAGTAGTGGAAATTATCTAGTGCGAATTATGTGTTTAGAAATAAAATGGCCGGAGATACGAAACGTTAATTTCCAAATAAACTAGCTACCGCGACCATTACAGACAATTTCATACCACACTGCACAAATAGCAACTAACTACCTTAACTTCTCAAACAAACAAGCTTAACAGATTCTCATGCATATTGGACATTGCACATGGTGTAGCTTAGACGAATAGATAACTGTACGTCTTTACATTTGTAATTTTTTATGCAAATTTTACATTAACAATTGTTTACCAATAATTAATTTTCCAGAATTTTTGTAACATGTGTAAGCATTCCAAATTTATTTTGCAGGGATATGACAAGAATCGGTAAACCATTTGTGGATAACATAATAATTGCCGGTAAACATAATATCAATGCCATTGAAGAAACCGAGCAAATGTTTAGTGTTAGCAAGGTAAACTGCAAAACATCTCTAAGTTAGTCTACTATGATGTGGATTCCTAATTTTGACCATAAGAAAGCCATAAATTGCACAAATAAATCTAAAACAATTGCATTAAAATAATTAAAATACCACTAAAAAACATTCTAAAAATGTTTCGACTGAGCTGACATTCTCAAACGTCTTGTTGTAGTATGTGGTGTACCTTGTGGTTACCCAGCATGATGTGACTAATTATGAACCACCTCATTGTGGTGCATCCTTGTACTTCTCATACCTGATTATGTATAAAGCAATTAATGCACGCCCTCCAATGGGCACTGCCCAATTAATAACCCAAAGTGTGTCAGTTGGCATCTTTCACGAACCAGGTGACTTCACCGGCGGCGAGTTGGTGAATTTTTTTGTATTAAATGTTTAATAAACTTTAAATCATATTTTTTTTCCTGCCCACATCAACCAGGCGCACCACCGTGATTTGGATGGGTCACTGTCCAGGGGCAGGAGGAAATCAGTGTTAAATGTAAACTCATTTTAAATTAAGAAAATGTATAAGTAACAAGTAAAAAATATTTTTTTACTAATTACCTGGAGATATGGAATTTCCAGCGTCGCTAAGCTGCTCTGGGTAGAACTGGTCCTGTGTGGCAGCTATAGGGCTTCAATTTCCCCAAGGTGGCATCAAATTTCAGCATGAGTATCCGCACAACTGGAGATGATGTTTGAGAGTTTCCAAATGAATCCGGTCAGGATGGTGGTAACTATCCTTCAAAGGATGGATGTTTCCTCGGCAAGTTGTTTTTCACCCTTGACATTGGGATTACATTGTAAAACATCGAAATCTAGATTATGTAGGGAAATTAGTTTGTACATTGTTAAGTGAATTTAAAAGGGCAGCCATGTGTAAAGTTAATGAGTGTAAGTTACAGTTCTGTCTTCAGGAGGAAATCTTGTTAAATTATTGTTCAAACAATATCGTAAAAACTGTTGACATGTTTAAAGCCTGTAAACTGTGATTAAAGACAGTATTTGTGAATAGTAAATCTGCAGTGGGTAAGTGTCAATGTTAAAATAAAAAAAAACACCTGTAAAACATTAGCCATTAAGTAATTTATTCATGTTGAGGTTACGTAATTTATTATTTAAGCATTTCAACTATTCACATGAGTGTATTTTTAGTTACTAATCAGTGCGCGTGTTGTGTTAAACATGGAACCGGAAATTTAAGCAAACATAAATTTAAAAATATAAATATCGTACACTTATAGACGAATTACGTGATGTTGTTGGCGTTATTTTAGGTTAGGTTATGCAACCTCAGTTTGTAAAATTTCATAATTTAATACAGTTATTTGTAAATAATTTTGCGCTGTTGAGTCATTTTTTTCATTGATTTGCGTCTAATATGTCACACAAAACTATAATTCAAATTTATTAGCAACATAATTTTGATAGTTTAACACCCAGCAGTAGGAGTGGCCAAAGTATTTATTACTGTAATTTCAGTCGCCTTTTCCCTTGATCGCTGAAGGAGCAATTCGAAACTGAGCAACAATGTAACAGTGTAGAAAAAATGAGGAAGACCGTAAGTTGCAACAATGGACTCGTTCTATAAGTGTGTTTAAAAACGTTGTTCGGCTACAATCTTGTAAGAATGCCTCTGTTTATCCCGTGGCCTCACCACTCCATCTGGCATTGACCTTCTTACCACATTGTTGCCGAACGCCGTTGTCTAACTGACACTTGTTACCCTTTTTAAGATATTAGTTTCTAGGCCCCTTTTAACTTGACTCTCGTCTAGCTAGTTCCCCTTAAAACATAATAAATGAATTATTCACAAATGCAATTTCACATTTAAACTCATATGGCAACAGCAAACTGATTCAGCGAAAACAAGCCTAGGTTGTTTCTAACAATTTTGTAGTGCAGCGCCAGGCAGAAAATAACTCTTGGACGGCAAATGTTTAAGTCAATATATAATCCTTTTCCAAGATACCTAATTTTAATGAGTCTTGATTCCAAAAGGCTAAATCCCAACTCTCAAATATCTTCAGTCGACCCATCGAAGAAATAGTAAAGTATGCCTGCAGTCTGAAGAAGCACTTCATACGCCGTTGGTGACCGTGAAAACAGATGCCACTTATTGCTATACCCTCCTTTGTGTAATCTGTGTGAAAAAAGAGTGAGTCCAGTTGGACGCATCCTCTCACGTTGGTAATTGGGTAGACTGATACGGCAACATCAACATTCAAAAACCTGGGCGTGGTTCTATGGAATTCAATTCTCTTCTCGACTTCCATAGAGTGAGAAATGCTAACAATTTGAAGATGCCACTCTCAGTGTTAGGATTTTTGCATGGATGAGCGTATGTTGAAATTTTCGCCTTCCAAAAGTGATTATATTTTTGAATCAGGTTCTGCAATTTGTTCTTGCATGCATGTTTCCGTTTGAGTCTCCTTTCATGTTAAAAATTTATTAGCTTTCACTTAGCACGAAAATTTCTTCGTAGTCCAGTAGAAATAACCTAAAACAAGAGTCTACAGCGACTGCCTATTCGCACCGGTCTTCTGTATAGTTCCTCCATTTCCAATGTAGAGGCGCACACCTCTGTCATGCATACAACAGCTGTCTCTATTATACTAATCTAAAAGCAGTAACCATCACAATTGCTGGTTAAAAATGTTTTAGGTTTTAGGCCTATTTTACATTTTAGGCTTAATTGTCAGCTTTCAGGCCTAATTTTAACCAGCCGTTTTAATTTCGTATGTAACAGCTAACGGAGAATTGGATTGTATAGTAAGCATATTCAGTTTTGCAACACGGTACACCTTCGGGTACACAGTTACAGCGTTAACAACGTAATGCGCAACGTAGCGTATATATATAGATCAGTGGGGAAGTGATGAGAGAGACGCTGTTAATGAAGCCAACGGCGACTCGTAGCAACTTTCGTAAGTAGCAGATAGGCCTAATGGAGAATTTGATTCTACGGTAAGCCTATTCATTCATGCAACAATGCGACGAGACTATTTTAAACGAAGCTAAAATCCATTTCCTTTTATTCCGTGTTATCTTAGGATTCCAAAGCGACGATCAAATGTTATTATTTTATTTAGTGACGTCGAAGAAGTCTATTAGCTTTAAGGACGTAACGATGTTTTAATTTGCCGTTATTTAACTAACTTCTTACACTGAATCTAACGTTGTAAACAATGGTCGTCAATAGCTGGTACCGTTGCGAAGTTAAAAAAAGCGACGGACGGACGGACAAATTCGTTGCAATAGTCTTCTCAGCCGGTACGGCTGTACAGAAGACAAAAAAAATGAGTTGACCCAAACATTCAGTCCGAAAAGCAAATTCCAACGAAAATGGACTTGTAATGACACTGTTAAAATGCAACCAAATGCAACCTCTGAAAATGGCGGCCATCTGGAAAAATGGTGCACGAATTTTTTTTTTTAATATTTTCCACGAAAACGGCTGCCTGTGCGGCACGAATGTATCAGCACAACTTAAAGATATTGAAATTCTATACAAAAAAATTGGTTATAGAACTCTGTAGAATGAACGGTTACAAAGTTATTACCGATTATATATAATCCGTTTGTCGTTGTGAGTTTTAGGACTGGTCAAAAAGCCCTACAACGCAGTAGGCTACTCTGATTCTAATCGCAGTTTAGAACTGATTTTCTACGCCCATCAAAGGTTTACTTTCCCGGGATGCATTATTGTTATAAAATTTAACCCTTAATTTGGCACAATGACTTTTCACAAAGCTGGCTACGCACCTTGGGGGGGGGGGGGGATTGAGGCTTAATGGCGCGTCGACAGCTTGGTCATTAGCGTCAACCTTAGTTTTTTCCCGTATTTGTAGTACATATCCCAGTGGCGTAACAAAGTGTCTCTGGGCCCATAGGCAACATTTTTGGTCGGGCCCTCCCCCATTTATTGCCCCCCACCCCAAAAAATAAAAAATAAAAAATCGTTCATCTTTCCGACTGTCTTGGTCCAAATTATACGCATACTGTAGATGGTTTGGTTTCCGTTATCCGAACAACCAACAACTTTCAGTTCAAAAAAAATTACTTCGTAATGCAAACAGACAATAATGTTTGAACAAATTCATGAAAAAATCATGTCTGTGTGGTATTTTTTTTAGCCTACTTAACTGTCGAATTATTATAAGCTTTGCTTAGTAGCTACATTACTACACTTGTTAAATAGGAACTTGAACTAGCTTATAATTGTATATTGCAATTTGAACATGAAATTTACATACCGGAGTTAGTTCGCTACTTGAGGCTCTTACGGCGATACTTTCGGCAAGTTTATTTCAATGCAAAAATCTCAATGATGTTGTCCATGACCATATTTCGGCGCCTGGTGGGCCCCCCCGAGTCGCAGGGGCCCGTAAGCAATGCTTACCTAGCCTACTGACAAATCCCACTGACGTTACGCCTGACTGACGTTACGCCACTGACATATCCCACAGGATACGAGATAAAATTAAGGGTTAGCATTGATAATTAATGTAGAACATCATTATTTTTCGCACTGGAGTTCATGAGAATTTAGAATCATTTCCAGCAGAAATAATTCGACCACTACATAGTTTAATTCGTGGTTATTCGTAGATATACTTCAGCACTACGAAAAAAAACAGTGTTATTTTGATTGTGCTGTTATTTATGCCCCGTTTTAATCTGAAAGGTTATTAAAGGGTAATTGGCTCAGTAATCTATGACTTAATCTATTCAATGGCACCTAATCCACAGTTTCCTTTTGTGTCTGAAGTCGTGTTAGTAGGATGTTGATCTGGTTAATCATAATCTTTATCATAAGCTTGCTCTGTTAGCTATCCCAGTTTACAACGAGATCTTCATATGTCCAGAGAAGAAACTATTAGTTTGATTTAATTGTCCTAAAACCGTACGTATTTGCGTTCAATTTCCTTTATTTAGAAAAGAAAGAGTATTAGTTTTCAGATTATGATATTGAACAAAACTCTTTCAAAAATAACTCATTCATTGAAATAGCTACTGAGACAACAGCACAAAGGTTGAATTCTCTGTGTTTTCTGCAGGGTGTTTCATCTCAGGTGTTAATGCTCAATATCCTCCCTAGTATTGCAGATATTTCGAACATGGCCATGGAATACGTTGGAACATCCAGGGGGCCATCAGACGGTTAAGCCAAAAATGACCTTGATGACCGATTTCAAGGTCAACGAAAAACTAACTCCGGAAGTAGCAGAGATAGGG
>JAHWFP010086202.1:47745-63164 GCA_023313725.1 Lithobius niger | reverse complement strand
AAAAAAAAATACTATTATACGTATTAAAAAGAAAGGAACACCACTAACTGATTAAATAAGGCACAAACGTAAAAAGACACGTTACCAGACAGCATAACACAAAGGTAGAAAAATCCAACTTGCATGTAATGGTATTAGGGACTGGTCATTATTTACAGCCCGGGGGGGGGGGGGCCTGGAGGAGATGAAAATGTGGCCACCAATATTTTTGATGACCCCCCCTTTCGAGACCTTGAAAAAAATCTTAACTCAAGGTGCAAAATAATGTGAATCCCCCCCCCCAAAAAAAAGGGCTATTCGTATACCTATGAGACGGTCTACGTAAGGAAATGTGTCTCGATTTTAACGAAAAGACATGTTGGGTTAAAAATGTTCTATAAAATGTTTCTTCCACCCAGCTATTGTTGAGATTCAGACAATAAGTTTGATGAACACACTGTTTGCGTGTATGACCGCATCCGTAACATAGTTTGCACCTGACAGACTGAAGAAGCCAAGAAACCAGGTCTCAAGGCTTTTTTACAAAGTAAACACTCACATCATGGGGGACTTGGGGGCTTGCCCCCCAGAAACTGAGGCGATTTCAGAAATTTTGACTGCTGAAAGTGCCATTTTTGAGGTTCAAAAATGACTTTTTCTTCGAGCTGATCACTATGTTTTTGACCCCCCCCTTGATGGGACCAGAGCAATAAATGACCCCCCCCCTAGAAAGGCTCCGTAAATTTAAATACGAGTCTCATTTCCTTTCCCCCCCCCCCCCCCCCCGGCGACAAAATAATAAACTGGTCCCTTATTTTCTGGGAGCATGATGAGCAACTTGAGTCAACTACTGGCAAGACAAAAATGGTGGACAATTACCGTGCTTCAAGTCTATGGACGTTTGCCAAACACAATTACTGCTAAGTCCTTACGATGGCGCCCACCGTGCAAAACCTTGTGGAAGTATGTCTACAATTTATACTTGAAGCTTACTGTTCCTGCACTATTTAATTGAATCTTCAACGATCGAAACCTACCTTTCAGCCGAACTATCAGTGCCAAAAGGAAGTGGCCATATGCAGCCTTAAGCAAGTGCACATACACATATTACATTTGGAAAGCCAAATGGAATTGGTTATAGATAAATAAAGAAAAACAAATGCAAACCTCTTCCCAACTCAGGCAGTCTCATGTTGAAATCCAAATGGCAACGGATATAGGGTTTGTATCTGCGTTTACATACACGCTCAAGCAAATACTTTTTCATCACCACTGGAGGTATCCCTTGTCACCACGTCAAGTGAAATGAAAGGAACACATACTAAAGTGTGATAACAAATAACTGCTGCTAGGAAAGCCAAACAAGGTTGTTGAATGACAACATTTATACAGATGAAGACCTCTTTTTGTTGCTTTTTAGGCTACATGACTCGCTGATGAGGTTTATGCGGACACCCTACAACTGAGCCATACTGAAAGATATGTCGCTCCTTTAATTAAAGCACAAGCAACCCATTTTGGCCAGTTATGCAGTCCATATTTCTATGTAGGCCAGTCAAATTTTTTTTTATGAACAAATGCCCATTAAATTGTTTCATAAGCCCTATTTTTTTTATACTAAACAGCATACTAAAATTCCCCAACATTTCGAGTTGAGCATTAGCCACCACCTTTGGAAAAATGGCCAAAAATGACTTCCGGGTGAAGGTTTTCGACCTTTATTAAGTCTCCCTTTGGTTTTATGGCAATTATGTGAGCCCAACTGTTATTATTCATGAGCTGATATTATTACATATGAGCCAAACTCTTCATCATAGACAAGAAGTTATTATAGCACCTGTTAATCCTTTAATGTTACAAGAACAGCCCCCAGTATATGGCCAGTTTTATAGATTCCCACAAAGGACATCAATAGAATAAAAAAATTATCGAGATTCCCACTCCGGACACACACACAATCAAACAAATAAACAAGTAAACAACAAAAAAAAACTACCATCTATAAGACCTTTGTATATGGCCGGTTGTATAGAAAATTGTTGTGATTTCCCGTTTGCGTGAAACTACAGTGACGTCACTACATCTGCCAATTATTGTTGCAGGTCCTTAAAAATCATTCACTGGAAACGGTTAACGCTCGCTACAAAACCCTTTGCAACTTTTTACAAATTAAACACCACTGTTGCAAGTCGCTCGTCGCCCATCCCTCAGAAATTCACACTATGGACTTCAATGGAATAAGGACTATCGAGATTCCTACAGCAAGCGCTGCGAAGCCAAACGATTATTATTGTTGAATCTCGTTAATTCAACACACGATTTTACTACAAACACAAAGACAACCAAACATTGTGTGATCGTAGTTATGTAGATTGCGTCGTTTGGTTGTTTAATTATACGGATTGATGCTGAATCCTAATCATAAGTGTATTTTCACAAATCTGTGTAAAGGAAATACGGTCATTTCAAAATCTGTACTAAAACTGATGCACTCTTCGATTGTTGTTATCATTACTCTCGCTGAGTCTCTTTGACCCTTTCCGTGTACACCAACTTGTTTATTTTATACATTGCTTTCCGCTTTATTTCTTCATATTATTACTGTTATTTTTTTTATTGTAAAAATTAAGCATGTATTGTGTTGTATATGTTCAAGATACACCTTTTATAGTTTCGTTATTTTTTTCTCTTTTTTCAGTACTGTTTTTGAATGTTTCTATTTCCTAATGCTATTTCTTATAAGTTTAAACGGCTCACTGCTCCTCATCTCTTAATTATTTCACTTACCCGTGCACTGTGACAAACAAGTATACCTAAAGATTATTTTGTCAGTCATTTGTTTGAATTAATAGGATATTATTCGAAGAAATTAATAATATGTCAGAAATCTAGACCGTCATATTTGCTTTAATTCATTACATAACATTAATAATCGAAGGTAAATAGAAGGCAAACAGATAATTTCTGACACTGCTTATCAACCGCAAGTCCGACTCCGTATCTTTATTCTGCAGTGACTGATGATGTCTTATCCTACTCTGACATCAGCTAAAACCCAATTAAATTTCGCAGGCGTAACGCCACTGTGACTAGTTAAAACACAACGAACCCTGATAAAGTACATAATATTCATTGTGACAGCTCACCCAGAAATAAACAAAATACCGTGTGACATGCAGCATGTGTTCAACACTTTCCACCATGCCCAGTTCTCTAGCCAAAGGTTAATGTAATCGTCACTATATTTAAAATTCAAACATAATGTGTTTTCACACTGAGATGGAAAGTACTTCAGAGAAGTACTCACACAAAAGACCATGATTAACACGTTGGCTTTATGCTGTTCCTTGGTTTTCGTTTCCGCTGGTTCAGCACTGCCCCTCGATGCAGGTAACGTCTTACCCATTTCATTAACAACACAATTGACATTCAGTGTACTTACTGATGCATGTGACGCACGGTTTTGCCCCATTTTAGGCCAGTCTTACACTAGGACAACTCTTGCCGTTTACATGTCAATGTGCCACTCTGAATGTCAATCAGCCCGTAATTTAGGTGTCTAAATTTAGCGACCTTAAAATCATGGACACAGTAAACGTTGATGGAGCACTGGGGAAAAGTATGATTCAAGGTCTCTCTTTCAGGCCACGAAATCTTCCTCATTTATATAGTCGTATCAATTTATTGAAATTCTAATTATTTTTATATTTTGACGCTTCTTAACGTAGTACATTCTAAATTAAAGTAGCTTGTGAATAAATGCCAGCCAAAAGGTGACAGCAATAGATTGAAGACTCGCTCATTTTCTCCTAACACACCACGCTTTTATCAGGCTGGTAGAGAGCAGATTGATAACTCTTACTGATCATTCATGGTTACGTCAGTACCCCACTGTTCGTGTCACGAAAGCTGTTCGAATCCTATCTGATCAGCGGACAACTGATCGACACCAGCCAATTGATCGACATGGATATGTGATCGCCAGTACATGTGATAGACAAGACAAATGATCAACAAGACATGTGACCAACGGCCAAATGATCGTCTATACAAGGAATCGATAAGTCAAACATCACCCCTCCCCGCCCTTCCCAAATAAAAATGCAACTTAAGAAAACGTAAACAACTCTGAATAAAACCCACTATTCAGACCCCCTTCGATAAAACTTCTAAATAAATCTTAATAAAACCTACCGCCCACCCAATCTTCCCCGATAAAACTACAAATAAAAAAATGTAAATAAATTTTAGTAGTCCCCACCCTGATCAAAATGTAAAAGACAATATGTATAACTAAACTCCTAGTTTTTTTTGTTCATTTGTTTGTTTGTGTGTCTTTCAAACTGAATTATTTGTATAAGTAATGACTCGTACTGACGTATCAACAATGACGTACAATGGTGATGACGAAATGTTTTTTCGTGGGCTCTGTGTCTCTCAGTAGGGACATTCAGTTGAGGTCTAAAGACTAACTTTGGATTAGCTTAACCCTGGATTTACCTAAATCTAAAGAAAGCTTGGGTACTACTAAAGGGAAATCACAGCATCTTCAATTCTTCATGCAGACAGGAAATCACAACAATGCTCTATAAATACGCAGGGGGAGGGCTGCCCTAGTTTTTAATAAAAATTTAATTAACAGTGAAGATGAAAAATTATGTGCAAGCTTTGGGTTGATACACCCTTCATGTTTTTTGTTAACTGACACCTGCGACCCTACGCCCAATTTTCAGATGGTTCCAAATTTTTGTTCAGATGGTTCTCACTTTGTTCCTTCTTCATTGTTGGGGGTGGATTGAAGCAATGTTCGAAGAAAATCCGTGATAACAACCTTTTACTACTAGCCTCCCCCCATGATTCAGCCCCCCCCCTTACATAATGAACATTTAAATTACATAATTTTCCTACGGTGTGGATTTTTTTAATATATAAAATTTTCAGTCACTGATCTAGTCGATCATTTGGTAGTCGATCACAAGTCCTGTCGATCATTTGGCTGTCGAACTCCTGGTGTCACTCAGTTGGCTGTCGATCAGATGGATGTCGATCACTGTCCACTCCATCACCCCCACTGTTACGTTATTCAATTATTAAGTTGATAAGGTTAGAAACTTTTGTAATTTCACATAGTGCCCTTAACTGGCGTATTGTAACCAACATCATACTCCATAGAAGAGTGTTTACTACAACAACATAGCTGGACCCGGTTCAATCTGCAAACCTTTACGCTATGTATTCCTAGAATATATAAAAAAATAAACAAAATTAAATAAAGTCATTTAGATGGAACCGTCACACAGAAAAGAGAAAGATTTCTGATTTGCTAGTCATTGTGTATTTCTTAGGTTTAGTGGGGGAACAACTGGTCAAATTTGGGAGTTCGTGTAAATTTCGTGATACAATATTACGATTTTTTTGTTTAACTGGTACCCCAAAGAGCACAAAAACGCTTGTTGCCACTTCCGGAACTTATGCAGGGGGTGGGGCCCCCCCGCCCCCCCCGTGGAAGTGCATTGCCGGACACTACGTTTTTGGCCATAACTTACTTAATTTTTATGATAGAGGACCCTAATTTGGCTCAAATTAAAGAAAATTTAATTACCTAAAACTGTTATTCCATACAGAATTTGCCTAAAACAAGAAATAACCTGTTATAGGAAAAAAAAACTAAAAATCATTCATTTTTTGCTAGTTATTTTTGCTAATAAACAGTTAATTTCGATGGTCAGACAAATTTTGTATGATAGCGCTGCCGACTACTGTTTGAAAGTTGAAAAATAGGTGTGCTTCCTTTTTAATCACTCATACATAATCAGCACCAAGCACAGCCATAGCAGATTGAATTAGAAAGAATCGTGTACAGGTTGATGGATTTTTGTTCAATCCAACTGTACCACCACTGACTTTCATACTTCTGTTAACACGCTCTAAAGCATGGCCAGCTCCAATTGCACAAAATCAAACTATGTTTCTATTTACAGCCCAGATTTGCACGCAAAACTCTTTATAAACTTTAGGCCTTTCAATTTCTACCGTTTGCATTTCAGCCATATTCACCAGTATCATTCATGCGTAACGATGATTATCGTGAGCAAAGAGGTACTTGACAAGCCAATCTAGTGAAGAGAGGTGATGTCTCCAGTTACTGGTCCCTACTACCTTAAGCAATTGGCATAATTCAAGAACAAGCATTGGCTGAAAATGCTTCTTCTAGTCATTTTACTGCTTATTCTATTTCAGCTTTTGAAGCCGACTGAGTTGTAAAGGGGGGATTGAGGTTTAATGGCGCATCGACAGCTAGGTCATTAGTGGAACCTCAATCACAGTGCAGTGGCCGGGAAGCCTGCGCCACACATTACAGAGACGTCAACCAAAGCTCAAATCTGTATCTTATCGTACATCTGTACCTCCTTCAAAAAATGAAGAACCCCGACCAGTAGGACAGAATCATCGCCCATTGTCTCACGGAAGGTAGTAACAGCGTCAAACACCATCAAGATGGTGACAATGAAAAAGAAAGTGACGTACTGTGAGTGGCCGCTGGCACCAATGACATTCACGAGGGATTAACCCCCATCAAAAGGAAGCAATGAATAAGGTTGGTGTGACCAATACGCAAACGGGCTAACACCACCTCTTCCTGGTGACTGCAGCAATCAGCCGAGTGCCGAGTTGTAAAGGTTTCGAGCTGAATACTGAACAGAGCTTGAACATTTATTAAATGTGCTTCCATGACTCTACGTATGTGTTTACCCTTTATACTGGAACTTGTTGCTATAGAGTTATACACGCCACTTTCCGTCCTATAACTAGCCCACTGTTGTCACTGTAGTTTCCAATGCATAGCCATTAACAGCTTCCTTCAGATTTTTCTATAATGTAATAGCCTCTTAGCTTCTTACTCGTCGGCAACTCCCTAGGAACGATGATGTTATTACTCACGGCCGAGAGTAAGAAAACTTGGGGAAAAATTAGTAGCTTTAGATACTGAAACACAAAGAGACATAGTAATGAGAAAAATGTTAGTGTTTCAGTTTCTTCAACTTCCCTGTAAAACATCCTCTTGATCATCAATTTAATGGTACCATTGAATTGCCCAGTCCTGTTGCCCTGGGGTGAATAATAAGATTAATACCTCCTCTTGAAGTTCAAGGTATTGCACATTTTGGCCAGAAGAGCGAGACAGACATTTTTCCCGTGGTAGGAAATAATGGTGGTAGGAGTCATGAATCTGGAAATAAATTTGTTAACAAGCTTGTTCGCGATGGTTGGGGCGGTACTATTACGAATAGGAAAACTTCAGGCCACTTTGACACGTTGACGACAATAACAAGAAGAAAACGGATCCCTCTACTGCTTCTCAGGTAAGGACCGAAAATAACCACGGAGAGGATGGATTCTGGTGTGATTATGTGATTGACTGTATGCAATATGCATAAGACCCTTCTTTGGCTCACTTGCACGCTTGTATCGCTAACAAGTCGTTCATCTTTAGACATAATATGACTTGCTTGGACATATCTCCCAAGTTATAGACTGATTCTTAAATCCCATGAAGACCTGATCCCTGCTCATGTAGGTGTCACTAGAACCATACATTATCTTCAACGGATGAAGATAATGTATGGTTCTAGTGACACCTACATGAGCAGAGATCAGGTCTTCATGGAATTTAAGAATCAGTCTGTACCGATCTTCCATGGGAACAAGCTCCACAGGACGTTGGTTAATTGTCAAGACGATCATGAAAGTTTTTAACTAAATTTCCTTCCCTGACCTTGATGTAGGTATTGAGTGCTGTTCTTCTCACCATTCAATTTAGTTTAGAGTTAGAAAAAGGATTATCTTTCTCCACAAAGTTCCAAGCTAAAATGAGCTCAGGGGGTCACTCAGTTGAGAAGTGATCTTACATTTCTCAAGAGTTCGAAGTGCCCTCATTGATAAGCCTCACAGAGATAGGGTTTCTTGATAAGAAATGTGCAGAGTCATTGCTTCTTCTGGGAGGCATAATTTTTTTTTTCGTAAACAGTTCAGCAAAACTCACTCACTACATAGCTCTCCATGCAGCCCAGCAGCATAAAAAAAAACCAGTTTAATCTGACTTAAGTCACCTAACCTGATCTCACCTAACCTAACCTAACTACAACAACAACAGATTAACAATAAAGTCAATTTACACATAATCACCACATGCATCGGGTGCTAATTAACGAAGTTTTGTAGCGAGATCCGGCACGCCTATCTGAACTGTTTACATACAAAGAAAAAATATGCTTCCGGGGTACGGATGATCCCGTGGCTAAGCCACGAGGGCAATAAAGCGAAAGTTTTACCACATTGTTGTTGAACGACATCGTCTAACATATTTGTACAACGACTAGATGAATCACGTCATTTTTGCATAAAGTGACAATCTTAAGGGATTGTTATGAACATCGTCGAACATATTTGTACAATGATTATATGCATTGTTAGTAGCCGAGCCATTGTAGGCGGAAATGTTCTTAGCTCCAATTCCGTTCACAAAACCCAGTAACTCCAATAAATGCCTTATGTGTTTATTTTCAATAAATGCAACTCTTACCTTTGGATCTTTCTTCAGCTGAAATAAATGCATTATTTGTTTCTTTTTATCAGTTTTTTACCATTAACTACGGTTCTTGAAGAAAGGGAAAACTGACCCCCATTCCCCCATTCAGTACACCACTGAGTGCAAACATGATTTAGACGGAAAAGATGGTGAAATATGTTTTGAAGTTTTTTCCGAAATACCCATAAACCTATTCTATTAAGGCATTGGGAAATGTCAAACGCCTAAAATTCACCGTACAATCCAGTACAAATTGAAATTATCTGTATTTTGCATAACTGTTTCCTTAGAGACGTTAATTATTTCGAAAATGAATGTTGCTTTAAAGAGTGGAATAGTTTAATATTTTTCGGTCTTTAGAAACGATTTGGGGTATGTGAACATTAATAGCTTCCCAATTTGAACGTAAGTTACTAAGAACCAAAGGCCAACGATTTCTTATTAATTACGTTAGTAAGACTTTTACGCCTAGCATTCGTTCTTACTAATGGTAAGACAATGATTTCATTGTTATTGGAACTAAGTTAGGTATGGCAACGAGCTGTGCCATACTGCCTCGGACACTTTACTGCAAAGCCTACAAAAGCCTCAAAATATCACTTATAATGTTTTAGAGCTCAGGCTTTGAAATCGGGTTGTGCTGGGTTCGAGTCCCAGTCCAAGCAGTCGATTTTCTTTCTTTTCAGATTAGTTTTCTCTGGAGCCCAGTCTTTAACCCTACTATTCGCTTTTTTAAACCTTTACCTTGTGATTTACTGTTTACTTACTGCTTGCGTTATTTTCTAGTGTGGAGGCCAAGAAGCAACTGTTTTTTATCCTTGTCTATACGTTTCTGACCATTAGTTCACCACTGAGAAAGGTTGAACAATTTCCAAACTCACATAGAACTAAAAGCCATGGTTCGCCCCGAGAGGACAGTTGTTAGCACGCCCTTCGTTGGGTTTCACTTTCTGATTCATTGCAGGATGGCACAAAAACGGTTGCTTACTCTTTTTATAATAATAACAACTTCATTCCATTCGAAAAAGGGAAGGAATGGGCACAAGTGTGTTTACAAATCGAAGAAAATTCATCATTTAAAAACAAGATTGCCAAAATAACTTGCAGGCCAACCCTTACGCTTAGCTTTAAAACTTAGCAATGAAGGGGCCATAGCAATTTCACATGGCAAAGAGTTCCAAATCCGCCCAACTCTAAGTATATAAGAATACTGTCTACAACTGTCTACTACTGTGTAGTGTAAGTAGTTGTAGTTGTAGTTGTAGTCTTAGATTTAAGGAAATATGGATATGGATGGAAGGGAACTCCAACTCATTGGGTATTTTCGCCCACACTGTTACAAACCGCGCCTTATTTAATACCAATAAGATAGTTAATGAAACGACCAGTAGAAAAAGTAGGGGATAGGGCGAAAGGGGCTAAACCACACAGTTTCGAATAGACTAGAATAGAAAACCCTCGACGGTGCAAGCCAAATCCAAGGAGCACCCCTCCCCTCTCCAACCCACCTCCACACACAGACAACCAAACCAAGGGCCAACCACTAGGAAAAGCCCAACCAAGAAAACAATTCAGCCGATTTTTGAAGGAATCAAACGAAGTGGAACGAACAACCGAAACAGGAAGGGCATTTCACGCCTCGACCACACAGAACGTATATTTGAGAGCTACAGAACAAACGCCCAGTAGACTAACTCGGGGTTAGAGTGAAAGGGGCAAAACCACACAGTTTGGAGCATATAGCTCATGAGCTAAAAAAAAATGGCCACCCCATACTACAAATGCTGATAAAAAAATAAGTGGAGGGCCACAGAGAATAGGTACAGAAGTGCACCTGAAAAGCCACAGTGAATAATTCAGCAGGTCACGATGGGGGGGGGGGGGAATGAGGCTTAATGGCGCGTCGACAGCTTGGTCATTAGCGCCAACCTCAGTCATAGTGCAGTGTTCCGGGTCACGATGGGAATTGCGAAATTTTGGTGTAGGTGTTGTGTTCGTAGCTAACGTCGTAAGATTCGGTTAAGTCCCGTTTGATTTTTTAAGGTTTAAATTTTGTTTATTATGCAAAATTGGAAATAGGGCCCACAGCGAAAATTATACACTAGAAATAACGTAGTTCAGTAAGCCACCTTTATGCGTGCAATTATTAGTAAAGGTGGCTTACAGAACTACGTTATTTCTAGTGTATAATTTCCGCTGTTGGCTTATTTCCAATTTTCCTTAATATTATATTCCAGCGATTTATGTCTATTTATTGTTTATTATGCAACGCAGCCAAGAAGCCACTGGTTCTCTTGCTCTATGTAGTGATTCCACATGTAATCTCCACACAAGCTTAAAATCTATATTACTACAAAGTGAGACAAACTAGCATTACCCATAAGCTGATGTTATTACAATGTGAGCCAGACTCTTCAATCTTTTTATTTTACTAGGGTAGTCCACCCGTATATGGGGGGTTTTATAGATTCCTACTGACTTCAATATAATAAAGATTATCGAGATTCCCAAAGCAGACACACAAACAAACAAATAAACAAACAAAAAACTACGGTCTATTAGCACCCTGTATATGGACGGTTTTATAGAGCATTGTTGTGATTTAGCATCTGCATGAAAATACTGTGACGTCACTACATCTGCCAATTATTGTTGAATTAAATAGACATAAATCGCTGGAAATAATATTAAGGAAAATTGGAAATAAGCCAACAGCGAAAGTCATACACTAGAAATAACGTAGTTCAGTAAGCCACCTTTATGCACTTACGTTTCGTTGGAGTGGCATGACCCGGATTCGAACCGGCTACCCAGTTCGCCCCCAGATCACTTGCATAGCGCCTTAATCGCTATGGCCACATCCTCCACTGACTTCAGTGAGTTATCTTTAAAAAAAACGCCAATGGAGGAAGTGGCCATAGCGATTAAGGCGCTATGCAAGTGATCTGGGGGCGAACTGGGTAGCCGGTTCGAATCTGGGTCATGCCACTCTGACGAAACGTAAGTGCATAAAGGTGGCCTAATGAACTACGTTATTTCTAGTGTATGATTTTCGCTGTGGGCTTATTTCCAATTATCCTTAAAATTATTGTTGAAGGCAGGGACGTTTTTATGGGGGGGGGGATGTCACCCCCCCTCTAAGTTTGGCCAGTTAGCAAATCAGTCGGCAAAATTACCTAATTTTTGGTCAGTCGGCAAATCATTGGAAAAATTACATAAATTTTTGGCTAGATGGAAAAATTATGTCGGTAAATTTCAGGTTTACACCCCTCCAACTTTTATCCTTCCTGACATCTCTAGTTGAAGGTCCTTACAAATTAAACACCAGAAGCGGTTAATGCTGCAGAATCCCATTACAAATTAAACACCACCATTACCAATCGCCCAAGCCTCAGGAATTCTCACTACGGACTGCGATGGAATAAGGATTATCGAGATTCCCCCAGTGGACACACACACAAACAATCAACAAACAAACAAAAACTACGATCTTAATCATACAGATTGCGTCGTTTGGGTATTTAATTGTACGGATTGGTGCTGAATTCTTATGAAAAGTGTATTTTCACAAATCTGTGTAAAGGAAATACGGTCATTTCGAAATCGGTGCTAAAACTGTTGCACTATTCCATTGTGGTTATCATCATTGTTTGAATCTCTTTAACCCTTTCCGTGTTTATACACCTACTTGTTTATTTTAATTTTCTTTTATTTCTGCTTTATTTCTCTATATTATTATTGTCATTACCAGGGCAGCCACCCGTATATGGCCGCTTCTATAGAGCATTGTTGTGAATTCCCGTTTGCATGGAAATACTGTGATTTTCCGTTAGCATTCGCCCACGCTTTCATTAGAGTTAGTTAGATCCAGAGTTAAGAGACATAGAGGCCTAGATCCAGTTTACATGAAAATATTGTGGCTGGAAAAAACCATGACGGCATCAGTACTGTGCCTCTTAGTTGAAAACACAGTTCGAATTATTACTTAAGCAGACAATTCAGTTTCAAAGAACAGCAAACAAACAAAAGCATTAAGATTATAGAGATTCCCACTGCGGAGTTCAATAGAATAAGGATTATCGCTATTCCTACTACGAACTTTGATACAGTAAGGATTATAGAGATTCCCACTGCGGACACACACACAACAAACAGACAAACTAACAACGAAAGCAAAAATAACTATGATTTTAGTTATACAGATCCTTTTTTTGTTGTCACAATTAATCATTTGTTGTTTGTTCAAGATACACCTTTCACAGTTTCGTTAATTTTTTCTCTTTTTTTTCAATAATGTTTTTGATGGTTTCTATTTGCTTCGATAATTCTTTTAAGTTTAAATGGTTCACTGCTCTTTATCTTTGACGATTTACTCACCCATGTAATTTCACAAATAAGTTTACTGAGACATTCGACAGTCATTTGTTTGAATAAATATAATATAACTTAAAAAAATTAATGTTTTGTCAGAAAGATAGGCCATCATACTTGTTTTAATACATTACGTAACGTTAATAAACGAAGGTAAATGGAAGGAGAGCAAATAATTTGTGACGCTGCTTATCAACCGCAAGTCCGACTCTTTATCTTTTTTCTACAGTGAATGATGGTGTCTTATCCTACTCTGACATCAGCTAAAACCACAATTGCATTACTCAAGCGTAACGCCACCGTAACTACTTAAGACACAACGAACACTGATAACGTATATACTGTGTTATTCATTGTGACAGCTCTTCATAAATAAAAAAAATTACCGTGTAACACGCAGCATGTGTTCAACATCTTCCATCTTGCCCAGTTCTCTAGCTAAAGGATAACGTGATCATTACTATATTTTAAAATTCAACCACAAAAGTGTTTTCACACTGAGGAAGTAAATACTTCAGAGCAGTACTCACACGAGACGCCATGATTACCACGTTGGCTTTATGCTGTTCCTTGTTCTTAATTTCCGTTACTTCAGCACTACCACTCGATGCAGGTAACGTGTTACCCATTTCGTTAACAACACAATTGCCATCTAGTGCAATTACCGTTCCATGTGAACCGCGTTTGCTGCCCCATTTCAGGTGCGTTTCAAACTGGGACAACCCTTGCCGTTTATTTGTTAATGTGCCATTCTGAATATCGGTGAGCCCGTATGAAACAATGGCGTCTAAATTTAAAGAATTCAAAATCGTTAAAAACTTATGGCCATTGTAAACGTTGAGCACTAGACAAGAGTATGATTCAAGATCTCTTTCAGGCCACGAAATCTCCCTCACTAATAGTCGTATCAATTTAATATAATTTTAATTACTTTTATATTTTGACCCTTCTTAACGTAGCACATTGTAAAATAAATTAGCTTATGAATAAATGCCAGCCAAAGGTGATAGGATTAATTTTAAGACTCACTCATTTTCCCGTAGCAAACCACGCTTTTATCACGCTGGTAAAGGGTGGATTGATATCTCTTACCGTTCGTTCAGGGTCATGCCAGTGTCCCTCTGTTGGTGTCAGAAAGGTGTTCAAATCCCATGTGATCAGCCGACGTCTGATTGACTCCAGGAGATCAACAGCCAAATGTCGACATGTACGTGTGATAGATTGACAGGACAAATGATCATCCGGACAATTGATGGACAAATTAAGCATTACCCCCACCCACCTATCCTTCCCAGATAAAAAATGAAAGTTACGAAAATGTAAACCATCCTAATAAACCCACTGCTCCCCCCCCCCCCTCACCGATAAAATGTAAATGACTATTTTTAATAAAAATTGTAATTCAGTTTTTAAAAACCTAAATCAAATACAAATATTAGTAAAATCGTGTTATCTTAATTTAAAAAATGTAAATGGTGGAGTTTGTAATTTCCTTATAAGATATATTTGATTTACATTTTAAAATTTAAAAAACGTGGTATGCATCAGTGATAAGATAAACTGAACGATACAGGCCCTTGGTCCACGGCCTATGAGTTTCTAGATTGAAAAAAATTAACAAAACAAAACATAAATAAAATAAAAAGTCATTTAGATGGAACCGCCACACAGAAGAAGTGATGATTTTTAAATTGTTAGGCAGTAATTTCTTACGTTGCGGAACAGCTTTGCTAAAACACCATAGAACACTAGAGAACAAACTTAAAGAGGGAAAAGTATTTATTTTGTCTTCATATTTTTATGAAACAAATTTGATCAGTTTTATAACTTCATTTTCAGAGAACCAAGAACAACGAATTGTAAATGGTCATGATGCTAAAATGGGCGAATTTCCCTGGCAAGTTATCTTTGCAGTTCGTCGAGATGGTATAGTATACCCAGGCTGTGGGGGATCGATCATTAATAAACAGTGGGTATTAACAGCTGCGCATTGTGCACAAGGGTAAGTTTCTCATGGAGTACTTTGTTTTCGTAATTACCATATTTTTTTAACTTGCCGTTAGTCTCTGTTTAGCGCCCGATCAAATTTCGTCACGAAAAACCTAATGTCAGCTCTCTATTTAATGCTGTGTTTACAATCATGCCGTTCACAGTTTATTATAAATACGTCTTAAATACAGCGAAACAATAATCAATACAACATGAAATATTTTTGTTGGAATGGCCGTCCGTCATCTCTTGTAGGGTGTAACAGATGCTTACTCAATGAAAACTGACGTTTAATACAGGTTTACTTTTCTAGTATTTTGGAACCTTAATAATGAGATTAACGCAATGACTTTACTAATTTGTGTAATAACCTGTAGTTTACCTCAAACAGATAGACCATATAAAATACTGTTGTCTCCTGGTAGGCATTTAATTACTAGGCATGTACATAGAATCAATTTAAATTTCGGAAAAACACTTCACATATTTT
>JAHWFP010086202.1:28438-41320 GCA_023313725.1 Lithobius niger | reverse complement strand
ACCCGCCCCGGTAGCGCAGTGGTTAGAGCGCCCGGCTAGTATACGGGATGTCCTGGGTTCGAGTCCCAGTCGGGGCAGTAGTCTTTTCTTACTTTCTCAGACTAGTGTATTGTGTTTCCTCACAAGGACAGTCTTTAATGCAGACTGCTTGCTTCATTTACGAGAAACTCCTTTACTCTGCTTTGAACAGCACGTTACTAACAAACATTATAAACGTATCTTTTGAAGTAGTAAATACACAAATCTTCACAACTTGAATTGGCTCCGTCAGTAAGGGCATTAAATCGAATTTAAGGTGTTAGGGGATGGTTTAAACAAAAATCGGGAGGTCTGGAAGTTTATTCAAGAGTCAAAACAAGTTTTTGCTTCTTGAAACAATTAAATTGTTCATATTGAACCCACCCTTTCCGAAAATCTGCATCACATTTTATTAAAACGTCCACTATATGTTTTAAAATTCCCCAGTGTCATAACTTTACCGGCAACTACGATCATTGGGAGAAATTTGTTAGGTCATTCAGTTGGGTCTTGATAATGATAAATTCATTTCAGTTCTTTTTAAAACTTCTATAAATTATTTCTTAGAGAGGATGCAAAGGACTGGGGCGTCATCGCTGGAGCTCATGACATCACTCAACAAAACGGACATGAACAGCAGCTAATGGTAGAAAAGGTAAGAATTATATCATTCATAATGTGGTTATTAAAGAGAGACAAGACCGGTAATACGTCTTTCTTCATAACTCCTGACCCGCCGCGGCAAAGGACCACTTACATTAGCGGTCTGGTGGATATCTTGGGCCATTGACGAAATGGGGAAAGCAGAAAAATGTGAAATTCAGTTAGAGTTCGGGAAGGGGGGAACAAGTGTGAAATTAGACAACTTTATTTCTCTATACCACACTTACAAACAAAGGTGTTAATTTTTATATCAATCAGTTTGGGTTTAATTCACGCAACTTCATCTAGAATTGGGGTTTCTTTAACGTACGTGTTATGTGTGGTGCAGTGTAACCCTGACAACTGCACTGTGACTGAGTTTAGCGCTAATGAAGAAGACGTCGACACGCAACAAAGCCATAAGTACCCCTAACCATGTACGAGCTTTCGATTATAGTTGGGTAGCGTAAAAACTAAATTCATATGGAGATAGAGCGACTAAACAGATCTGGCTAAATGAATTTCAAACGTCTTGCTGGAAGTTCTCTAACGTCAAGCTGAATCTAGTAAGAACGTTTGCTTTACTTGTATCGTACGTTGAGCTAGTTTGTTTTCATCACACTTTTTAAACTTACCCGTGAAACTTCCTAAGTCTGCATTGACTCAATGCCGTTGAGCTATTATTATGTTACGTTCTGGCGTCTTAGTGATCGTTTGGGAAAAAGTCGGTCTTAAGGCACCTGAGAGTTGCTGAGGGCTGTGGAATTGGAGTATGCATGAACAATACAACAAAACGTGGTGGCAATGACCATGCACAATATGTGTTTTTAATACGATGGTTTTTCTTTCGGCTTTGCAGAATCCTCCTCACTGTGTTACTTATGGGATGATTCCCTGCAACGTGGCGCATTTCAATCCAATCACTTTGCATATAATTATACCTTAATTTATGCAAATTTTATGCAAATTTTACGTCACTTCCGGTCGCTTCCTCCCTGTTCACCTCGCGTCTCTACAGCACTGTTTCTTTTGCCACGGCACAGGCAGGATTGTGAAGAATATACTGCGTACATCGTTTTGTGTTTTCGTCATTGTTTGGGTATAGAATGCAGAATGACCATAAGACTCGTCAAAATGGACGTCCGTGTGGATTATCGTTCCCCGGATACGATGGCAAATTCCGAGGTTGAATTGCAGAGGAGCCAAACTGTAAGTAGAATTTGGCGAGTCGGGGGAAAATGTGCGGCGTGGTTAGGCCTAATGCCAGGTGTGCGTACGAATCTTGCTTCCGTGAAGGAAGGTGGCCAAGTCTGTCTCGTCGTAGCCTCTTTAGAAATGAGAGACAGGAAATGCAGGCGGAATTTCACAGATGCTATTGCATTTAAAATTGGTCTCGTAATTTTTGGGACACAGTGGCTTAAAACGAAAATCGCGTTCGCTGCGTGTACCATTGCGGTAGAGCCTTACAGTAGAAAAAAAAACAGCAATAAAAGTTTAGAGTTAATTAATCCTTGTTTGTCTTGTGGTTTTTTTTTTTTTTTGCAGATCATAGACCACAAAGGTTTCAATTTTTCAATAGGAAGTAACGATGTGGCACTAATCAAAGTTAAAGGTGAATTCCAATTTAACAAGTATGTTAGTCCCATAAGACTTGCAATGCCCGAACAGGAAGAGTTTCTGAGTGGAAGTAAAGATACATATTGCGTAACATCAGGCTGGGGGAACACCGCATTTAGTAAGTGTTATCCTTCTACATTAAAAATAGGAATAAAGTAAGATTGTTGTTTAGTAAAATTATTTATTATTGCAAGCTTTAACTATTCATTAAAATCGGTGAACCAGAACCAAATGGTGTATATCATACAATCGAATTCAAAAAGTGGGAAACGTTAGGAAAAAAACACTCCACAGCTAAATTGATCGTTAATACAAAGCACTGTATTACTAGGTGTTACTGCTAGAGCTTAAATAGAGTTTTTTTTTTACCTCAGTTCCTGCCTTAGAAGTATATAACTATGCAAGTGTAGATTTCTTAAAGTGTTGGTTGTACAACACAAGTTATGAACAAGTTATACAGGGTGTTTCAGAATAAAACTGACAAACTTCCCGGACATACAAAGGAGGTAAAGACAAGTCAAAACGTCCTATGCAACACCTATCCAAAAATGCTTGGATACCAAGATATCGCCCTTTTAGAGCCCATTATTTTTATGATCGAGTATTTAAGTCATGGCTTTGTCCGACTGACTGTGTCCGACTGGCTTCAAAGCGTACGCCTTACTGTGGCCTCATACTAAGCAAACTCGGATGCAGCAAGGTGCACCAACCATTGGGAAAACTTCGCGAAGATCGAAAATTACGTTCGAAACTGCAATATCGTCTAATCTTGCCAAGACAGGAGCAGCTTGCAGGACCTCAGTATACTGACGCGTTTTGCAGGGAAGCGGAGCTGGCTTCTTTTCAAAGTCTCCACTACCCAGCACTCTTAACGTTTCCGTAATGAAAAATAAGTTAGAAGTAGTGCTATTCTTAAATTAAGAAAGCAAACGAATGTAGCAGACGTTCCTTTTCTATTATTCCTAGGAAAACCTGTTTTGTTTTCCTGAAGCTGGGCAGTCCAAGTATGTTCATTGTTCCCGACTTTTTAAAATGAAGCTTTCATTAATTGAAAGCCTTTATTAGTTGAAAGCCGTAAGGGGAGAATGTAAATGGCATGTTCCAACTGATGATCCTGCAAGTTGCGGGGGGGGGGGGGTGGCATCGGTAACCAACATTTGCATTACTGCCTGGGTTTTGCACGTGCCAAATTTACAGCCACAGTTGCACTGTACAGTAATTTTTAGAAAAGCGTTTACGAACGATGAACGATGGTTAACATTATCAAAAGGCCTGCCATCCTAGGTTCAGGAAAATTGAAAATAAGCCAACAGCGAAAATCATACACTAGAAATGATAACGTAGGTCAGTAAGCCACCTTTATGAACCTACGTTTCATCAGATTGGCATGACCCGGATTCGAACCGGCTACCCGGTTCGCCCCCAGATCACATGCATAGTGCCTTAATCACTATGGCCACATCCTCCACTGGCATAAAGATAACTCACTGAACCCGTTATTAAGGTCACAACCGTGACCAGGGCTCCATTCGTATTAAATCCTAGGTCAGATCAGCTATTTCAATGTCTTACAAGAGTTTACCCGTAAAGTGGACTTTCATTAAAAAAAAGTAATAAATAAGCCTAAACAGAAGAAAGGAGAAGGAAGATAAACGCCCCTGGGCAGTGGACAGGGAAGAGTGGGGGGAGGGGGTGCATGGGAACAGGCTCCCCCCCCCAACCCCGAACTGTGACATAATGCTAAATAAATGCCTCCAGAATATGTGAAAAAGTACTGTCTAGAAGTCGGATACGGCAGTGATGTACGGTCAAATTCTTCAGCTTCCCGGACCCCACACGGGAGCTAACGGCATTCCCCCATACCTCAATGCTTTGTTCAGCCTCCTGCGAATTTTTTTTCCTAGCTGTGGCGACGGTGCCACTGCCTCGAGTCATTAAAAAAAAACAGTTTGTTGACATTTCTCTCAAAGGTTAGGGGACCAGATCCCTCAAACTAGTCCTCAACCTCAGCATACAACCTTTGCGCACAATTTAAAACGAAACTATATTTCACAAAGTAGGAGTTCACATCCATAACCACCATTTCGCCCATGCCCCCCCCCCCCCAGAAAAAATAATAACAACGAATAAGGACAAAGCATGCCGCACAGTACATTAAACCCCACCACCAACGCAACTATTGGTTGAAACGTCTCCAAAAAAAATAGCACCTGGTCACTAACTACCCGACTGGCTTCTTCACCCACCAGGCTGCGTCTGGCTGCTGTGATACAATACTGCAGTTTTCACACTGGACACTTCGTGCTCACGCAACTACATAAAAGTTTGAATGCGACACATCTATTATCGTGATCACGTAAAATCTCTTATTTAGAAAGTCTTCAAAATTTACGATTCGAAAGTTCATCTAGCCTACTAAATACATATTCAGTGTAAGCCCACCAGATGTATCAGAGAGCTGTAACTGATTTTGATCAGTATTTAATATGGTGCAATACTAAGCCGACCAAGGAACCAAAGGTATATTTGAAAGTGTGGCTGCCACTCAAACACAGTTCTGTGAACAATGGTGTCGATGCTTGCCAACAGCCACTCTGTCTGTTTTTGATAACTTGAGAAATTTGAGGACTGGGTTTGGTAATTACTATCCTACTTCACAATTTTTTTTGGCAAGCATATTACAGTTTTAATTGGTAATCAATTAGCATAAATCCTCTCTATGTTTACAGGATTTCGTTTCAGTGCTACGATTGCAAATGAATTATTAGCAAACGGTGATAATTTAGCATAATATACAGTCCTATTTGATCGAGTTTTGGTGCAACGTTTTTCGTATTTCGCCAACAAATGAAAGAAGTTTAACGGACAATGAAACCAAACAATCGTGTTTGAATTAAAACCGACATCTTTAAAGAAAGGTATAAAACACTGCTCACAATTTACTTAAGACTATAAACGTAGAGTATTACTAGTACTAAACCTTTGTACTTGCAATTTGAGTGTTCTTATAAATACTGTTTACTGTAATCTTGTGCAGGAAAAGTAGGGGTGCACAAAATATACTAGGGATATACTTACAACCCTGCTTATTTCTGTGACATCTGCATTCCTGAAACATTTCTTACCAAAAAAAAAAGAACGTTTTGTTAGCCACAAAAGTGAGCTGAAATTCCACTAAGCTAACTATCCGTACTCGGTGAAAAATACTATCAAAATTTAAATTGGGATACACCACAGGTTACTGACGTGGAAAGATGGATCCTACTAGGGTTATGGAAAATATTCAGCAATATTGTGGCTGAACTATGACCCTGACTAGAGCCCACTTCACAACAACTGCATGAAAAGTAGCGCATGATGACTCACTTGAAAATGGTGCATAGACAAGCATTACGTAAATCCTTGCTGCACAAAGAATGGCGGGTTGCGTTGATGTTGTCAACGTTTACCGTGCATATTTGGTAAACCCCAACTTACTTTTTTATATTCTAACCCATAACCGCCTAGATGCGAACGTACGCCTTCAACGTATAACAGCGAAAAACTAAGTCCCAGCGCGAGCTTTGTGAGGGGACCCCGGGGAACCCGAGCAAAGCGGGCAGTCACAGCCCAGTGGTCAGCATCGTCGGCTCCAGACCAAGAGAATGCCGGTTCGAATCCGAGAACCGACCCCAGTACCAAAAGGGTCTGAAAGCTTTTTTCAGGCGGTTATGGGTTAAGAAGCATGCTTTTTTTATTATCATTTTTTTTTCATTGCCGGTCTTTGAAAATAACACTAAAATACGTGGGAAAATATTTCGTTTGTTGAATGGATTGTGAGGTTGACCGGCTATACATTTTTTGTTTCAAGAAAATTTTGGCCAAAAAAAAGCCATAAAGACGGTGTTAGGTAACTCATGGTCATAAATTAATGGCATGTGGCACTTAGTTATCAAGACGACCAAGAAGATACATACGAACACTGGTGCACGAATGATCCATTTCTGAGATTTACTGAGTTCATTTCTTGAAACTGATGACATTATCAGCTATCATGCAGACGCGGATATACATACCAAACACTAAGTGTTGGTAAACATCACGGCCAGAAACAATCCGTTGCAAAGACATGCATTTGTTTGGTCGGGCCAATAACATTTCGGTGGAGGAGGAGAATTTTTTTTCTGAACATACAAATAGTTTCCAGACGTAATTGCTTAGTTCCGCTCATTATATTTGCGAGTAGCTGCCCTAAAAAGTAGGCTCGCAATCTCCGGTGTCTACGGAATAGGTTATTTCTGGAACAATATTTAAACGAACATATTTGTTTGGCTTGGTGAGCAATAGATACCACTAAGATTATGGCCAGTGAACCAGTATTATTCAGACACCCACTATTAATAACTGGATTTGGTTAATATGTAGACCTGCAATGATGGTATAAGGACTGTAAGTATATGGCTAATCAAAAGCCACCATAAGGTGGAGTTGAGAACGCCTACAGACTGTATTATTGCTAGTTGGCTTTTGCATTAGACAACAGTTGACGTGTTAGTTGACACTTTCTTTGAGTGCAAATCCCAATTAATTGTAACTAGCTAACTATTGATATAAAAAAATTATTCAATGTGTACCCTATGTGGGACCATGAATCAGTGATCGTAGCCAACAACGTAATCATTGTACACAGATCAAAGGAGATAATTTTGAAATTGTAGATGGTGAAAATACAAGACGCAGAACTAATCGTACCAGTATGAGTGATTGAGAGTGGTGACATATACAGATTAGTATGTGATCAAAGGATTACAATAAGCTTTGAAATAATTCCAGTATGGTCACTGTGTACATATTATTTTTCCATTTATTTATGTTTCATTTGAATTTTTTTTGTGCGATTCCAAAATGATTGATATAATTGTTTTAAAGAATCTCATTCTTTTCAAAGGTTTAATTACGTAATCCTTTAAATAGGGATTTAGTTTCTGAATTGTAATTTATTTCTTTTCGATTATTTGTATATATTAGATATGTGGCATTTTTTCAATTTGCTTGAACGCTGTACTGGTGAATTCAACCTCCTTTACTTGGTAATTGTATATTTTTAAAGACTTAATGATTAATTATTGTGCTCAAATAATGATACTGCCGGTGTGTGGAACCACTGATTAAGGCATTCTTTATACTGAAAGAAAATTACCGCCCGTTACGTTCCACGACACCACCCACTTACATCTGGTTGGGAAAGTGCCATTTTAAGTGCCATCACAGGCAAATGAACATAAAACATTATTTGTTGCCCTGCAGATGGATCTCGTCCTCACATACTACAGGTTGTAGACATGGCACTCTATCCAATAGATGTTTGTAAGGCAATTTATGGACCTGAGGAGGGACATACCGTTGCTGATGATATGATATGTACAGGACATCTTAAAGGAGACAAGAGTCCGTGCTACGTTCGTATATACTTTTATATTACATTTTTACTTTCTCTCGCCACCATTTCTAAGTTAAAGCAGGTATTACCAATGTCTATCAGAAAATATTACTTGGAAATGGGTACTAATTAAGAGCTTTAAATTACTTTGTCTCAGACTAACCACATAAAGATTTAAAAAAATTCAAGCCTCACTGCTTTGGCTTTGCAATATCACTTAGAAAAGTTTAATAAGTGCTCGTAAGATTTTTATTTGTAAGAACTCTATACTGAATGAAGACTTGATTGAAACAGACCTGCGTAAGGAATCAAGCTCCAGTAAATTTGCACCATTATCGTTTTGAATAAAACTCGTGTGAGACTTTCTGACAGCGAATTTGGATACTAACACAAAAAAACCTGACTTGCTTCAATTAATTGAACACTTGTAATTAGTTTGTATTATCGAAAATTTTGTACCTAAATATTATGCCGCTCACAGGATTCTGAGATATGAATAATATATTTTCCCTTCCCTAGAAGTTATCATGTTTATTTACGATAATTCAATTGTTATTTTTTTTAAATTGTCACCTCTGCCTTTTTTGGCGAGTTTATTGAATGGAACTGCTCTATTCAAAAACGCAAACGTTAGAAGGAGTAGATATACAAAAAAAATTGAAGTTTACTGATTTACTTTTTGAAAGGCTATTAACGTTATTATTACGTATGGTTAACATATCGCTGTTATTGTTGAGCTTTCATTGTTAGATATCTTATATGAGCCTGAAATGGAGTGTAACGACTATCGGTTTTACTGGGTAAAACGTGGGCAAGTCTTATGACTATACCCAGGCCCGGAAAACTAATAAATAGATTGCTGAAGTTACTGTAATAATCAAGTGCCTGTTGTGATTATCCCACGATCCACATCCTTCACTTTTCTACTATTATTGTACCATTTCTGTGATTAAAGAAGAAACCTTAATGCAGTTTACGAAACCTTTCTGCTTTGGAGCCTCAGAAGAGTGCTGAAATTACCAAAACATGCAAATTGTCAGTACAAATTTCAATTATGAAAATGCATAGGGATTATCCCAAATCATACCGTTTTGACTAAATCCACAATAGCCCCCGGCTTACACTGGATTTAATGGATAAGTCGTTGTGTAGCCCTTCACAAACAGACTCTTCAATTTTTGTTGAAGCCAAAAATGTGAACATATAATTTTTAAAAATCTCCTAAATGTTGGTGAATAGATGATGAATCCTGAGAAAATATATAGTTTGTGACCAATACCTTATAATAAAGGCCATGAGTAACTTTGTATAAGGATGATTATACTGAATGGATACCAATTGTCTGCAAAAAAAGTAAAGCATTGGTAAAACAGCTGCCAAGTGACTACCAAAGTAAGCCAGTAATAACTTTAAAATATTCATCAAAACCTGAACATATATACTATAACTCACTAACTTACCGGTTTCCTTTTTAAAGTCTGCAGTCACAACAATCAGAAAGTATGCTCATTTTATTGATTCATGCCCTAATTTGATCATGTGGTTTAACAAATGGAAAGCTGTTATTTTTGTTTACATTCAGACAAGCCTTTTAATTTTTGTTAATTCTGAGAAACCTCATGCCTTGCTCCTATAAAGTCACACTTTTGCTGACATGCAACGTACAAGATAGAGAAAACAAGCAGACGTAGCTACTTATGAATTGCGTAGATCATTCATCTACTGCAAACAATATAGTACATAAGGAAAACGTGTATGTCAGGTATTGAATAATCTTAATGCATACTAAACTAGTACATTTGTATTTTACTTTCTTAAAAATCGGGCTTTATGCCCTGCTTACCTACATTACGATCGAAACATATTCTAGAATGTATTTGCTTGACCGCATGTAGTATTCCAACGATGGTTTAGTTAATTTATAGTGGGAAAATTAGTATTTTGTTTTACGTATACTACACAAAAGTTTTTTGTTTTTATAATGCAATACACAGTACTAGCTTTGTAGGAAATTGTGCATTTATTTTTTTAGGGTGATTCTGGTGGACCGTTGGCCTGCCAGGTGGAAGGAAACTGGACTTTGGCCGGAGTCGTATCTTGGGGAAAAGAATGTGGCTATCCTGGTTATCCAGGACTGTACGCTCGTGTCACTTATTTCTATGACTGGATCCAGGACAAATTAAGAAACAACTGACCTCAGAAAAATAGGACATGGAAGTCGAATTTTGCAATGATGCAGATGATGACTGCAACCTTTGAATTACTGAAACTGATTCCCACTCTGCCGCTGGTACGAGTTACTCGCTGGTCGTTTCACCATTTCTCTACTAATAGATTAAAAAAACATAATATCTCTGCCTTTCTGGAACATTTGGATTACTACTACAACTGTTGCCAAGAGCGACCATGTCACTAAAAAAATTCCTAACAGAAGAGCGAGCTAGGAAAGAACTGAAAATGTATTGTGGAAACTAAAACTGTTTAATGGATATAAAGAACTGTAGAGGACTGGAAATGGAAATAAATAGGGTTAAAATATTTTAATGCAGCAAAGTGGTCGTAACTTTCATGACTTGTACATACATATTATTTAGAGAAGAGTAATATAAGGTATTTCTGCTAAGTTAGCGTTTGTAACATCGCTGTCGTTAGGTGCTAGGATATAACAGTGTGCTTATCTACGCAAGTTCAGAAAATACCGATTACTAATCATTGTTCCGTTTGTGGTAATTCAAAAAAGCAAACAAGTAATTTCCTCACTATTTTTTTTTTAATTAAACTCAGTTTGTTTCAGGGAGTATCAGTAAAATGTACCGTGAAATGATGTAATGACAGAACATTACAACGTACTGTACCGTGTAATGGCAACGGGCTGAATTAGGTTGTGATTCCCCATGTTAAAGGTGTAGATGAATGACAATAGATAAAATGGCTTCAGATGTGCCATTGGATCATAGTGTGGCACACACGTTAAATGTATGGGAGACGTACTTTGGTGTCACCTATCAACACTTAACGTGATTCCAAATTCACTAAAAATGAAGACAACTGTCTCCCTCCGGTTCATAAATAGCTGTAACCTTTCGGAATTCTCACTGGCAATGCTAGTTATCAATTTTAAAAAGAGTGGAAGTGGTTTTTTTTTCTGTGTTGAGATCTGGCCTAGAACATCATTTACTGAAAAGTTTGTTCTCTCTAACTTCTATGAAAGCCCTAACGAAGAGCTATACACCTTTACACAAAGAGGCTACACCTTTATGAGTAGGTTATCTACGAGGAAGTCTTAAACAAAACTGAAATGCCTCCAAGAGAAGCATTCTATTCTAAACTGAAATTGGAAGTCGTCTGTGAGGTGGAATACGAATATGCTTAGACTGTGTAGAATAAGCGTGCCACTAAGATGTTTTCCATTTACCACACTGTGCAACAACTGACTGATGTTTCCCTCTTATCTAAAGGCCTTGAAAATTTTCACACTCTTTACCTAGGATATGACTGCCTGGATACTTGTTATTGCATTTCAATGCCAGGTTTCAGTCTTGGAGCAGTATTTTGGCTTACTAAAGCTAAATTTGAATTATTAACAAAATAAATGACTTCAGGAATCAAAGTGGCTTTCTTACTTCGCATGATGTTTCACTTTTGCCAACAACAAATACTTTCCCAATGCTTTCAACTACAAATGACCCAACTCCTTTGTCGTGTACCGGAATGCTAACACTATACGCCTGGACGACGATACAACAGTTGACATACAACAACATTACTTGGTCCTCCAAACGCTATATTAGAAACTTTGATATTGTTTTGATACACGACGATGGGGAATAGGATTACGTATTGTAAGTGGACCTCGACTACCTGCCAGAAATCCAAGATGAACACAACTACCTCTGGCAAAAGCATTGGAGATAGATCCATTGATATTTTTGGAGTTTTCCAGGAGGGTGGTTGGAAAATCAGAGATGAGGTCAAACCGACTACCAAACTAATATCTAACTGTCTCAACAACAACAAAAACGTGTGGTTCTCTTTCGAAACTTGAAATTCTACATGTAGTAACGCATGGTTCTTCGTCACATCAGGCGCATCCTGAGTTTTAAGCAGAAGGCATGATTGAAAGCCTGTACTAAGGTCAACATTGAGCGAATACAGGTGGCTACTAAAGATTTTGAAAAGAAGCCGTACAAGATGACAAACAACTCAGTTTTGGGGAAGATATTTGAATAGAAGCATAAGGTCCGTCCCATGAGATAGAGTAAGTTTCTTATAAGGTTCCTTTACCCTACCTCTCAGATAGTCTGTCCTTTTAAGGTCTAGCCCAGACCTCAGAAGTGGCATCTGTTTGATCGACATCAAATCTCGCCATAGCATCCTCGGACCTGTTCGTTCAAAGCATCTTAAGTCAACCTCACAGGTGCCTTCAGATTTTTATACCCAAGTAATAACCAATGAGGAAAGCTTGTTACTCGTTAGCAACTCCATAGGAAAAAGAGTAAGAAAACTTGGTGAAAAACTACTAGCTTTTGAGACTGAAACACGAATAGCTATTAGGGACCGGTCATTATTTATCGCTGGAGGGGCGAAAGATATTGGGAGGATCATGAATTTATTGGACCCTCTTGAGGGGAGTCATACATTTTTCAGGCCCTGTGAAGGGGTGGGGGGTAAAAAAAAACACAATAACCAAGCTAGAAGAAAAAGTCATTTTTTGACCTCAAAAATAGCACTTTCAGCAGTCAAAATTTCAAAAAACACCTCAGCTTCTGGGAGCCCAATGTGTGTATGTTTACAATTAGTTTTGAAGCTATTAGAACCTGTACTCTAATTGTAGATTTTACAAAGAATTTATGGTAAGGTGAAAAACTTACCTGGTTTCTTGGCACCTGGTTTCTTGGCATCTCCTGAAAGATGTTACGAATGTGGGCATACAAGCAAATAGTGTGTTCATCATATTTGTATGAATCTCAACAACAGATGGGCGTAAGGAATATTTTATAGAACATTTTTAACGAAATAAGCCTTTTCGTTATAAACGAGACACATTTCCTTACAACTAACGGTTACTCTCGGTGTGGAGAGCTACTTAACTTAATTCGGCTACAGCACTGATCTTGGCTACTGGAAATAACTGCAGACAGTCTCAATAAGTATACGAAAAGCGCATTTTTCCCGGGGGGGGGGGG
>JAHWFP010086202.1:2628-13592 GCA_023313725.1 Lithobius niger | reverse complement strand
ACACCTTTGAGTTTAAGGTTACACCTTTGAGTTTAAGGTTACACCTTACAAGTGTAAGTTTACATCTTATAAGTGTTAAAGTTAACCTCAGCGAGTGTAAGGTTACATTTATCTTTACTAGACATGGATATACCTCTTGGTGGTATGTTACACTAGGGATAGAGTATGTTTAAACCCATATGTTGGAGTTGACTTCTTTTTTTTACAGTGTAAATTAGAAGAGTATTTAGTGTGACAGCATAGCTGGACGCGGTTCAGTCTGCAAAGTTTTATATGACTGGTTTCAAGATTTAAAAAAATAATACATGTTTAAAAATCAGGAAGATGGAACGGTCACATACAATAAGTGTTTTTTTCTAATCTTCTAGTTATTAGTTACTTACGTTGCGGTTAACAGTGCAGTGACTGCAGTTACTCTGGACTCTCCACCATGTAAAACTGTAACAAGACGGGACCCTCCTGTTCCCGAATTTGTAATCCAGTAACCTTGCATATTCTGTAACAATGCCACGTTGTACCATGTATGCTTTGCCTTTAGGTCTCGTGCTGATGGCCGGAGGCATGGCAACAGATTTGGAATGGGCACAACGGTTGCGGACGCCATTCCGGCTGCACACCATCTTTCGGTCCCCTTTTCGACTCATCCTTTCGAAATTCATTACGAACCTTACGCCATTCCCAATAAATCCGAAGTCATGCCTCCGACAGTCTGCCGTGCCCGAAGTGCAGGCGAGCGCCCTACATCACGTCAATAAACTGAACAGCATCCAGACTCACGACTCCATCGTCATGGCTTGATTAGGTTTAAGAGGGGATTCCAGCGTTGAGGGTTGGATCCTCCACTCTGCGGGGCGTTCCCCAGTTCCGCCTCTGCAGATTTTGGTGCATCGGCCGGGAATCGAACCCGGGCCGCCCGCGTGGCAGGCGAGCATTCTACCACTGAACCACCGATGCACAGTGAAAACAACAGAGAAAACTGTGGGTTGTATTAATGACACGTACTGAAGGGAAAATATAAATGCCGCTCAGTAAACCTACTCCTAAAGTTCAGTTAAATTATTATTTTTAATGATCCGTTTGTGTTTCTGCAATTTCAGAGGACAAAGAACAAAGAATCGTAAACGGCCATGATGCTAAAATGGGCGAATTTCCCTGGCAAGTTATCATTGCTCATCGTTATCTGGAAGAACTAACACTAGATTGTGCAGGATCTATCATTAATAAAAAGTGGGTATTGACAGCTGCACATTGCGCACGAGTGTAAGTATCTCATATGCTACTTTGTTTCTTAACTACCGTATTCCCTGTATTTGCTACCAGTCTCTATTTAGTGACTGCTCAAACTTCATCGTGAAAATAATAACGCCAGCTCTATATTTAAGACACCCAGTTTATTTTTTAAACAGTGTTCAGTGTAGTTAAGCAATAGTCAACTGCAACATTTCGTATTTTTTGTTTGAAATGCCATCTTCCAGCTGTAGTAGGGTCTATCAAACGTTCAATGAAAATTTGATGTTTAATTGAGGGTTACTTTTTTAGCACTTTGGAACTTTATTTATGAGATCTTCGCAAAGCTTTTACTAATTTGCATAGTAATTTGTAGTTACCACGAACTGGTAGACCGTGTTTTAAAATAAACTCCGTTCCATATTTGCTGGTTTCCTCTATTCATGGCTCCGGTTCGAAATCCGAAGTAGTGATTAGAACTAATATCGGATTAGCGATGCCTGAATAATTTTGAAATTTGACAATCAAAATCCCAGAAACCCCTTTACTTCTCCAGTTTCCCTGATTAACTAAATTTCCCTGATTAACAAATATCGGATTAGCGATGCCTGAATAGTTTTGAAATTTGATAATCAAAATCCCAGAAACCCCTTCTCCAGTTTCCCTGATTAACTAAATTCAATCCATAATAGAGCACAAGGTGAATATTTGATATTAATTGGACAAAGAGCCCAAAACGCATCATTGAAACAAACATATAGACAAACAGGCAGGCACACAGAAAGGAAGAGAAACTCCATTACTCTGCTTTGTGCAGCACTTCACTTACACGAAAAAACGTATCTTTTGAAGTAGTAAATACACATATCTTCCCAACTTTATTAACTCATTCAGTTGGCCTTTAAGAAGAGTTTAAGGTTTTGAGGAGTTTTAAAAAAATCGGGAGTTCTGGAAATATTTGTTAGAACAAACTCGTGCTTTAAACGGGACGGAAAGCCAATGGTCTCGAGATTGGTTTGATAAATACGGATGCAAACCTATTTACGTTGCCTTTTGGACTTAAATGTCAGAATGCCTCAGTGGGAAATCGAACCCGGGACCTTTAAAATCAAAGACCAAGGTCCTACCGCTGAACCATACTGACACGGCCTTGTCAGTGTGGTTCAGTGGTAGGACCTTGGCCATTGATTTCAAAGGTCCTGGGTTCGATTCCCCGCTGAGGTAGTCTGACATATAAGTCCAAAAGGCAACGTAAATAGGTTTGCATCCGTATTTATTAAACTTGTGCTCTTTGAGATAACAAATTGAGTGTTCATATTAAACTGACCACTCTCGAAAATCTGCAAGATATTTCTACTACATGCTTTAAAATTCCCCAGTGTAATAACTTTACAGTAACTACCATCCTTGGCAGAAATTTGCGACATAATTTAATGGTATGACGAAACTACTTTTTGACTTCTTGACAAAGTTGAAATTAATTTAAGTGGTATTTAATACCTTAGTCCTATTGCTTATTTCTTAGAAAGGATGAAAAGGTATACGGCATCATCGCTGGAGCCCATGACATCATTGAACTAAGTGGACATGAGCAGAAGTTATTGGTAGAAAAGGTAAGAACTATCATTAATAATGTGATATTTGAAGAGTGACAAACCCGATAATACGCCTTTCTTCCTACCTCTTGACGAGGGTATCAACGTAAGGGTTTTGCTGGCTCTGTTGGACCTTTGACAAAACGATGGAATCATAAACATGGGAAATTCAGTTAGAGTTGGGGAAGTAGAAACAAGTGTGAAATTAGACGACTTTATTGTTTTATACTACTTTTGAAAACGAAGGTGTTATTGTGGAGTCGTCATTTGCGATTTAGCGTCTATATGTTGACCATACCTAGTTCACCTCAATTCCCTAATGGGCTAGTCCGATTATTGTACACAATATTGTAACATCACGTGACTTCCTGTTGTACCACTATTTATACCACAGTTAACAGGAAGTAAACTGTCTTTTCAGCTGTAGCCTACACACTGGTTAGTCCGTGTCTTTCTTTACCATTGGTACTGACGTTGGGCTCAGGTGTGTCCCTGCCAAGGACATCACAGTTACTTTTTATAACCTTCGGTTTTGGTTTAATTCACGAAACTCCTTCTAGATTTGGGATTTGTTTAACATCTCGGTAATATGTGGGGCAATGGCAACCTGGACCGTTGTTGTGTGACTAAGGTATGCGCTAAAGACCAAGCTGTCGATACGTCATAAAGCCTATTCCCCGTACCCTTGGACGAGCTTTTGGTAATAGTTGGGTAGTTGGTATGAACTTCAAACGCCATGCTAGAAGTTCTCTTAACGTCAAGATGAAGCTAGTAAGAAATTTGTGCACCACTTGTTCCATTGTATGTTGGGCTGATTCGTTTGTTTATCAAACTTCCTGAACAGCGACTTAACGATCTCCAACAACACCAATGCCGATGAGGTCTATGCCGTCATGTTGTGACGTCACACCCTTGATTCGGGGGAGCAGCAGGTCTTAGAGCCTACAAGAGGTGCTGCAATGGAATTAGTGCGTGCACGCACCATAAAATAAAGCGATATAGTTATGCTCATACCCGATTTGTTTTTTTTATAATACGATTTTTTTTTTTGGAGGGGGGTTCATCTTGAGAGTTGATGCTGGATCATTTGGGAGGCCACACATAGATGGCACAAAGCTGTGTGAATGCTTGAGTTACTATAACAGATCAAGTACGGTGCATAACATGTTCAAGAGCATTCAGTAGTTCCAAGTTTTATGCACGTGCAACGCCATTTTTTCAGACCAATTCATGCTGTACACATTCTCAAAGCATGCTAGTACGGGGACGTCATAAGTCTGCTTAACAGTGCGGCAGCATTGAGTGAAGAGTGTTGAAATTAGGAATGTGCTGACTGTCTGACAAACGTACAAAGCAGCTGACGAGAAAAGAATTCGGCAGTTTTTCCAAGAGACTGCATCAAATAGCTATTTCTTTTTCAATTGCTACCCATTTGTTACCGTTTCTTGAATTCAGATTGTTAAATTATTTATTTTGCATACTGAAAGTTGAAAGTTCAACTCTTTACTGATTTGAGTAGCAACCTCGGAAAGCTTGGAAAGCTCTTGCCATACTTGCAGGTAGGATGTAGTGAGAGACTGCTAGATTGCTTCAGCAGCGATGGGATGTATTCTCTCCAATCTTACGACCTTGATATGTTTCCCGCTTTGAGTTACTGGGTTTGCCGCTTTCCTTGCTGTAATTAGTTACGTTTCTAAAATCTCTGGTGTATTAAAAATAGTACTTCCCTACGAACATTAGTTTGTCTGGGAAAAAATCAACCTCAAAAAAAAAGATACAGTTTAGAACTCTTACGCATGTTTCGCTCTTTCGTACGAAACATAAAAAATGGTCTAAAGTCGCATGAAGATGCCAAAATAATGCAGGAAAGCCCAAAAATCCAACTACTGTATCTGTCAGAAAATACAATGGCAGATAAGTGGTTGTCTGTGGAGCTCACTCTTTCTTAGGGAGCAAATATTTTTGTCCAGCTGAACGAACTCAGGATGGACGATAGGAACACTCCTTAGCCAGAGGAATGAAGTGAGAGATAGTACTGTAGAGGGAAGTAACGAGTTTTTGGACCTGGGAACCAAGACACAGGATATAGAGTTCGTAGGACCAGTCGATAAAAAATCATGTGATTAATGAGCAGATTGTTAGCAAAACTAAAACTGTTAGAAGAAAAACACGATATTCTTGTATAAAAGTCAGTCTAACATGAAAAGTTAAGCCCTCCAAGGTCACCACGCCGAAAAGCAGGGGATTTCGTGACTGGAAAAGCAGTAAGATCGAAGGAGGAAATAATTAATAAGTAAATAAATTAGTAAGTACTAATTTGCACGATGCAGAGTTGAATTGGAAACATATCGTGCAACAATAATGGATGCAGTGAAATTTCTGCATAAAAATCATTTTTCCCCTTCCAACAATTTTCCTTGACCTTGATGAAATTAAGGAAGTAGGACTAGGTGAAAGTTCGGTGGTACTAGTATTATGGCATTTAATTCAAAGTAAGTTAAAATCACCCATGCAGATAAAAGGGTACATTGACAAGGTAGACACAGCACTGATGAGCATGGAAAGGCTAGGCACATGTATGGGTTACCTCTAGATGGAGTACGGTAAACACGGCTGTTGGTGATAGTGAGGAAGAATAAGAACCTCCTATTTATAAAGGAGTCAGAGAAAGAGCTTCCACTTGGAGACGGAATAGAATTTTTGATGTATATACAGACCCTAATTAAACTGTCACTACAGTAAACTATGTAGCCAGTTGGCAGATAAGTCAGGAATATAAGCCAGAAGATGAGTTTTGCACATACTAATTAATTATATAACAGGTGAGTAAAATGTAAACTCGAGCTCATTAAGATTGTTTTGAATTTCCAATAGCATTGACGTTGGGGCAAGAAAGGCTGTCAAAAAAGAGTACAATGACTTGTACGGCAGTGAATGGGAACCTCTTGGTATGGATTCTGCTATGTGATGACTTGCCATTATTATTGGCAATGACGCTGTTCGTAGAGGATTGGTTTCGCTTTCTTAATAGCTAATATTCTCGGCCGGAAAATCATCACTTTTTTTTTTACCGTATGTAATATTGCCTGATGGAGGAAACTGAGATCACACGGAGGAGCTAGTAACAGATTGTTGTCAACAAACGGGATGAACTAGATGGCTGCATGTGATTTATTTCTTTGCGATGTCTTCGGTTTGAAGCGGGCATCGAAGTGCATACTTTAGAGTTATATTGACCCGTATATTGAGCACATGATAATGTCGTTATCACATTCGACAGTGACCATGAAAAAAAGATACGCATGACGGAAACACTGTACATAATTGAATACAGCAAATGGTAATTTCGAAAGAGTTACGAGTAACATTAATAATTAAACCTTTTTTAGTATCATGATGAAGACCACCAGGAAACATTTGTACAGATCACTAGGAAAGTGAAAAGTAGATTCGGTCCATTAGGTTCATTCGGTTCATTACAGACCGGTACAGACCGGTTCATTACAGATTCGGTTCATTACAGACTTTACTGGCAGTGGGATTTGTAATTTATTTGAGTGATATGTTCACCAGTGAGAGTGTATCTGGTTTAAGTTTATGCTGTTCGGCTTTCAAATAGAAGTGACGAAAATATGATTCGTCATTATTGAGGGGGTGGAAGGGAGAGTATTTTGTGGATTCTGGCGTCATCTGGTGAGAAGAGAAAGTACTACCATGGATTATGTAAAGTGTCGGGTGTAGAAAAATGGTAAGTCGTGGGACTAGTAAATCCGTCTGTTGTAAAAAAAAAAAAAAAAAAAAAAAAAAAAAATTAGGTGAAGTTTGATAAGATAATCGTCCGCGAGATTCGGGTTGGTCGCTAGGCCCGGGAGAGGAGATAGTTTGATTTCTGCTAATAAAATAACTTTGGGATGAGAAAGATGGGTTCGAAAACACGTCTACGAAAGGTTGGTTTTATTCGATACTAGCTGGAAAATTCGTTGATGCTAACGAATGATGTTCTGAAGAACCCGTTTGTAGTCTAATAAATACGCAGAGCAGCTGTTTGCACCATAACAGACGATTCTAGTAGCATGTGACGTTGTAACATCTGTGTGTCCACACGATTTCGCAGCATAGACAGTCGGCCACAGTTACGCAAAGATCATACAAAAATATAGGGTTTTTCTTTGTGGCGAAACAGCTATCAGCAAATTGTGAAAAAAAAAAATCGAACACAAGTGTGGAATGATGTGCGGCATAAATTGCAAGCAATGACTGTGGCTGGTTGGCTGACATTGAACGTGCAAATTCTAGGAACGACTGTTTGCCTTAATGTCTGCATCTCTGCATCTTTATTTCAATCGTTTTTTTTTTTATATACTGTAAGACTCTACCGTAATGACACTCCATGACTGTGTATAACTATATGATGCATTTAGAATTAATTCATCCTTGTTCCTCTTTCGGTTAATTTTGCAGGTGATAGTCCATGAAGATTTCAATTTTCCAGAGGAAATAAGTAATGATGTGGCACTTATCAAAGTTAAAGGTGAATTCCAATTTAACAAGTATGTTCGCCCCATAAGACTTGCGATGCCTGAACAGGAAGAGTTTCTGAATGGTAGTAAGGATACATACTGCGTAACATCTGGCTGGGGTACAACCAATCCTGATAGTAAGTGTTGTTTTTCGACATTTAATATAGCAAATAAGTATCCTTATCATTTAGTAAAATTATTTATAATTCCAATCTTTTAACTGTTCATGAATACCCACTTTTCGAGTTATTGGCCCGGAAAAAACAATGGTCTAACAGTGCATTTTTGAAAACTGCGGGCCAATAACCCTTTTTTTTATTGATTGAAGTATATATCAACGAAACATTAAGAAATATCGCTGTGGCTGTAGCTGATTTCGAATATTTATTTATGTTTATACACTACAATATATAGGCACGGCTTCATAATTTCTATACCCAAAAATGAAACTATGTGACAGCCATACAATAGGCAACGATTAGTCCGGGCATTCTTTATTTATAGAAAGATTTTTGTGTAAATTTTTAGGTATACTAACGCCTCAATTTTTGAAAGTCACTTTCTCTTACCCTCCCCACCTCCCCATCCGTTAGGCCTACCATTAGTGCAGGTTTATTACAGCAAGCCAGCTACTAGACTACGCTATGTGGCGGGGTGTGCGTGAGTATTAACTTTACTTGTTCAGTAAAAATAACTTTGATCCCGGCTCGATCCCCATCATCGTTTGAGCAGAGAAAACTCAACGATGAACAGTCCCTTCAGACAACTTTTATTTAAAAATGTTCGTGTCCACAGCATTGTTGTTGGAATTGAGATATTGTCCCATCAAAGTATTGTAAGAGTAGAACTTGGGACGTCGTGCAAGCAGACATTGTTTATGCATTGTTTCTCGATTCCGAACGCCCCATCACCATTCATGCAACGAAAACCCGACAACGACTAGCCATTTCAAACCACTTCTCATAAATTTTTTGGAGACATAGTTTTACACCTTTATACCGTTTAGAATGACACGATAGACAAGTTGCACCTGCAATGACAATGCCAAGAAATACGCTGTTCATAGATATCATGAGCGGGCTATTCATTCAGTTAACGCCCTCAACCATGGGTCATTCGGAAACAATCGTCCGCGAACCCTTGTGCATTGTTTTCGAATGGCCTTCGGACGAAACATTGGAGAAACAAAATGCAAAAAGATTTATCATACAATCGTAGTCACAAAGTGGAAAGTGTTACGGAAAAAATACTCCCTTGCCAATTGATAATTAATTCGAAGCAATTTAGAACTAGGAGCAACCGTCAGTCTTCACTAGCTGTGCTGGATTTTGTTTGTTCTCACCTGAGTTCCTGCCTTAGAAGTATCAAAGTGCTGAGTTTTACAATGTTGGTTGCATAATATACGTTATGTACAGTTATAAATCATATTTAACTAATAAGGTGGCAGTTTCTTTAATTATTAAATAGAGTAAAGATGTCTGAACATAGAATCTGAATCTGACATATACATTTTTCAGATCGTACAAAATGTTTTATTTTAGAAGGTATTCAAAATTCATAATTCACAAAGGTCAACCAGCCTATCAAATACTTACAAGCATATGTTATGCCTACCAGTGGTAACAGTGAGCTATAACTGATTTGGCTCAGTGTTAAAACACTTTATGGCAAAACACTTTGGAGCAAAACTAAGCCGATCAAGGTAACAAAGGTATACTTGAGAGAATGGCTGTAAGAGTTATGTACGTTAGTTTGTTTTTGAAGAAGGGGAATTATCGTGTGGATCATTCCTGCTCTCAGCTCTGCGGGCTTCACACCTTTTTATTTTTTCCCCTTTGATTAATGGGTACAGTGGCTTTATGTCCCAAAATATAAGTTGCTAGTGTATTTTTTATCTCGTTATGTGCGTTGTGCCAAGTGTTTTTAATGTTTTTCACTTATGTGCGCACATTTTCATCGGATTCTACGATCAATTCACATGAAAAGTGTGCAGCTTGGTGTATACTTCCACCTCTCATGTGCAGTTAAGCTGTAGCTTGTAAATTGTACTGCACAAATGATGGCTTGTGGCATTTAGCTTGTACTCGTTTGCTGTGCATGTTTGATAAGCTCAACTTTTTTTTTTTATTTTTAAAAAATGTTGAGAATTATCATATTTTTAATTTTTTTTTCGGATGTTGAACAACCGCACATTTTTGTTTAAAGAAAATGGCGGCCAAAAGTAGGTAGAACTCAACAGGCGTGAGTGCAGTATTGGTGTGTTCAACATCAGCTTCTTTACTTGGTAACAGTGTTTCAGTTAATTGACCAGTAGTAAGACTTAATCAATAATGGTGTTCGAATAATGGTACTGACGGTATGTGGGACCATTGATTATGGAATTCTATACAGACGAAAGAAAATTACCATCCAGTACGTATCAGGTTAGTGAACACCATCCAGCTACAGATGGATGGGAGTGTGCCATGGGAGTGCCGTCACAAGAAAATGTAGACAAAACATTATTTGTTACCTTACAGGTCTATCTCATCCCCATATCCTACAGGCTCTTCAGATGCCAATCCATCCAATAAATGTTTGTAAGGCAGTTTATAACCGGGATAGACCAGATAAAGTATATAACCGTCTGGCTTCAACCCCGCACGTCCTTGGTGCAAAGTACACCGGTCTTTAGCCATGGGATGCAAGCAGACAAGTTGCGGGAACACGTGTCCGTCATCCCGCGTGCTGTTGCATCTGGGGTCACCATCTTCTGGGGCCGTCAATCTAGCCGTCTGGCTTTCAACCATGCACTTCCCCGGTGCAAGGGACACCAGCACCCAAGTTGCGGGAAGACGTCCCGCAGGCTATTGCAGCAAACTTCTTCAACACCTACACAGACCTTCAAGTTCGCCATCGGCAAACCATTCGTCCTAAACCCTTCAAACTCGGTGGGCGCCTAGCTGGCCATACCCCCAGGACGTCCAAAAAAATTCAGACCCATAGCCCTAGTAGAAGGAGCGCTATTAAATAAACCGGCTTTGAGTGTAGGCCTATATAGACCTATATAGGCCTAAATACTTCGACCGTCAATAGCGGACGAAGGAAACGAGCTACGACCCTGGGGATAGGCTAGATCGCTTTAGGAGGACGAAATACCCCTGGCTACCAAGTTTCATACCGAAAACACGAGTGGTTATGGAGAAACAGCATACCTGTGGTTAGGTGAGGTTAGGTTAGGTTAGTGGAACTTAGCCATTTTTTTGAAGTTCAAATGGTGACGGTTAACATCCGTTCCATGCTGCCAGAGACTAAGTCCCAACAGGCAACTTCGTACTGGGGGATTTGTCAGCATCAGACTGACTGTTCTCCCAACAACGCCAGTCCCTGGAATACCAGGGCTGGCTTTTTTTCTGAAGTCCAAATGGTGACGGTTAACATCCGTCCTGACGGGGTTTTCTTCGAATAGCTCGGCGCACAGAGGTCTCACGGACTTGTGGTTGGGCTTAAAATGTGCGTACGGACGAGGGCTACCCGCACACCGAGTTTCATCAAGTTTACACGACCAGTTTTTGAGCCCCGACCGTTTGACCATGTGTGGGACTTAGCCATTTTTTCGATGGCCAAACGGTGACGGTTAACA
>JAHWFP010086201.1:0-31354 GCA_023313725.1 Lithobius niger | reverse complement strand
GCAGAATTATTCAGTGAATTAGCAGGCAGTGACACTTTTTCCCTTATCGATCTTAAGGATGCATTTCTGCAAATTGAACTCGACAAAGAGTCACAAGAAGCTTTGACAATAAATACACCCCTGGGTTTGTTTAGATGGCTTCGCGTACCCCTGGGCCTGGCGTCCAGTCCTGGAATTTTCCAGAGGGTAATGACTCAAGTCACCAGTAAAATCCCCAAATGTCTCCCGTTTTATGATGACATCCTGGTGAGCGGGAAGGGGGGTGAGCATGACGAATCGTTAAATAAACTGTTAAATGCTTTACAAGATGCAGGAGCCAAACTTAGGATCAAAAAGTGCAAACTGTCGCGGCCTGAATTAAAATATTTAGGCCACATGATAAATGCAGAAGGCCTGCATACACTCCCTGAGGTTATCGAAGCAGTCACAAACGCTCCTAACCCAACATGTATTCAAGAGCTACAGAGCTTTCTGGGTTTTGTAAACCATTACTCAAAATATCTACCAAATCTCGCTCATATTCTGTCACCAGTAACACGTTTGTTAAGCCCAAGTGTGAAATGGGTTTGGGGGGCAGAATGCGACCGAGCCGTGAGTAAAGTAAAAGAATTATTTCTTAAATCAAAAGTTCTGGTTCATTACGATCCGAAATTAAAGCTCAAGCTCGTTTGTGACGGCTCACCCTACGGAATTGGCGCGTGCCTGATGCATGTCATGAAAAACGGTGAATCACGGCCGATAGCTTTCGCTTCACGTAAACTCACTCAAGCGGAAAGAGGCTACTCGCATTTTGACCGGGAAGCGCTCAGCGTGGCTTGGGGAGTGAAACGGTTTCATGAATACGTTTATGGTCAGCGATTCATACTGCAGTCTGGTCAGAAGGCTTTAGTTTGGATTTTTGGCCCTAAAAAGGGAATACCGCAGATGGCAGCCGCCAGGGTTCAGCGTTGGGCAGTGATGCTTAATGCTTACGATTACGAATTCGAACACATTCCCGGTAAACTTAATTTGACGGCAGACGCTTTATCGCGCCTTCCCCTCCCAAATACCGAGGAATTCGAGAAAGCAGAAGAGCAATACAATATTCTTGCTTTAGAAACTATTTCTAATCTTCCAGTTTTAAACGAGACACTCGTTCTTGAAAGTAAACGTGATAAAATCCTTTCAAAAGTTTATCGTTATGTGAACCATGGTTGGCCAGACAAATGCGAAATTCCCGATCTGTTACCGTACTTCACACGTCGTGCTGAAATCTCTGTTGAAAACGAAACCTTATTTTCGGGGTATAGAGTCCTGGTGCCGACGGCCTTGCGGAGACAAATCTTGAAAGATCTACACAGTGCTCACTTAGGCATAGTTAAATTGAAAAGTTTAGCTAGACAAAAAGTCTGGTGGCCTAAGATTGACTCAGACATTGAAAATAAAGTCAAATCATGCCAAAATTGTCAAGAGTATAAAGATACTCAAACGTCAGGTCCTAAGCATACGTGGGAATATCCACTAAAACCAAATAATCGCTAACACGCTGATTTTTTGGGCCCGATGGACAATTACATGTTTTTCATTCTTGTAGACGCACATTCAAAAATTCCTTTTGTGCCTAAAATGAAGTCAACAACGTCCGCGCGTGTCATTGACGTTTTAAACAATCATATAGCTTTATATGGTTTAATGGACAGCTTAGTTACCGACAATGCTGCCCAATTTTTGTCCGCAGAATTCCAAAATTGGTTAAAATCCAATGGAATTAGGCACATGACCGGGCCAAGTTTTGCGCCTTGGACCAACGGTTTGGCTGAGGTATACGTCCGTAATTTCAAGAGAGTCTACAAGGCCGCGCGGCGACAGGGGTCTACTATTCAAGAGAGTATAAATTCTTACTTGTTATCAGCACGAATCACTATCTCCGCTACCACGCAAGCAACACCCGGAAAATTATATTTTAACCGAGAATTAAAGTCTCGGCTGGATTTATTGTTCCCTGACCCTATTGCAGCCGTACGCCGTAAACAATTAAAACAAGTACAGAGCACCCACCATCGTGAGTTGAAAACGTATCAAATAGGTGAAAAGGTTTGGTATCGTGACTTTTCAACGACAAATGATAGGCTATGGTCAGTCGGTATGGTTAACCAAAAATGTGAAAATCAGTCCTATACTATCGTTGATACTAATGGTAATCAGATTCGCAAACATCGCAAACAGCTAAGGTTACATACCGCGGAAAATGATTATCCAGAACAGCCTCCAAACGCACTTGTTTCGACGGCGAAAAGCAGTAATTCTTTCGTGAATAATAATGAGCAACATCACTCAAATTTCAAACGCATGTCTTTTGGCGGCAAACAACGTGAAAAGCCAAGTTTCGCTGACGTAGTTCCTGAGCGTCGATCTCTCGGCCAATCCAGAAAGTCAATTTCTGTTACTGAGGGAAAAATTCCACCAATCCAACAGCTTGAAAAATCACCTGAGAATTTACATCGCAAGTCACCAGGTGGCAGGAAATCTCCAGCGAAATTACCCCACACACACGAAGTGGATGAGTCTGCTAACGTAAATAACCAATCACCTTTGGCTACTACCAGCGCCCCTCTTGAAGGAAATTCTAAGCCAGAAAGGTCACAATCTCCATCGATTATTACGTCACCATCCACTAAGCAATCACCACCGAAGCCAGGTCATGCTAACAAAAAAGCGAAACCGAATCCCATCCTCGTCGCCAACTGTGATGTTCTAGGCGGGGACACACCTTAGCCCAGCGTGGGCACCAATGGTAATAAACACACGGACTACCAGAGTGTAGGCTACAGCTGATAAGACAGCGAACTTCCTGTTTACTGCTGTTTATATACAAGGAAGTCATGTGATGCACTTAAGACTATATACAATTATGGAACAGCCTATTTAGTGGTTAAAGGGTTATCTTGGTAGGGTTAACATATAGACATGAAATTGATGGCTGCCATTGTGGAGCACACAAGTGACGACTCCACACTAAATATAAAAAGTCATCTTTTTTCGTGAAACCAACATTTGATGGATTGAAATTTGTTGCTGCCTTCGTCGCTACATACGACCGTTTCTTTATGTGTTTACGTACGAATCCTTAAATTTTTTACCTTTTTAGAAACTACAAACCTTCTTCTACCAAACTGCTGCATTTATTTTTAAATTGTCACAATAATTTAGCTGTGCGATAGCGAAATAGCCTGTGGCGACTCGAAACAATCATTGCCTCCTCAACACCTCAACGCTTACGTACTTATAACTAAACGCTCTACCAATTGACAGAACAGTTGACAATCCTATCGAATTAAGAAAAAAGGGATATCTTATCTGATTTCATAGGTTTTTTTTTTGTAGTAACGCTTTATCATAGAATTTGTTTTGACATGAAAGTGAATTTAAATGTGCCCAATGGAGAGATGTTTGGTCAGAAGTGTGGTCACTTGTAGTTTCCAAAAAGATAAAATATTTTAGGATTATTATGTAAACTCACAAAGAAACGGTCGTTTGCTTCGGTGAATGTTGGGATATTTTCTATCCATCAAAATGTTGGTTTCATGAAATATGGTCACTTTTTCATATTTAAAGTATTAAAAAGTTCTTTTGTTGGGATTAGAGTGGTGTGTTTTTTTGTGTTTGCTGAAACAATGTGAGTGTAAGTTAAAAATGAGCCCTGTTAGAACAAGATCGGACTTCTAGGACGTGAGCAGTGTTTTTTGTAGTGAAAAGTAATTTTTTCCTTGGAAAGTTGGGCTTCTTTTTCATTATTGTTACTATTAATTGTTGGTAGTGACGCTCGCCGAGTTTCTTTTTTTACCTGGCCGCTTGTATTCAGTTTGTACAGTCCTGTGCTACTACCGGTCATGGTTCAAGCCTACGGACCATAAGAAACAAACAAAAAGGGCCCCCTCCTTAAGATTTTACCTAACTTTACGACATTCGACCATTTTAGCGATAGTGTCGAAACCTAGTACTTGGCTGTTAAAATTAACGTAATTCCTTTACCTTAACTACATTTTTGTACCTTCGTCACTCTGGATGACGAACGAATAATTCTTAGAACCATTACTACAAAAACCTCACGACACAATATGTAATAACATTGTCTATATATAGTCGAACATTGTAATTACGTTATTTATCCACTTTCAGCATTACCGGCGTCTACATGTTGTCTGTTAAATAGTTGCGCGCTCAGACAACAAATATACGTTGGTAATTCTAAAACGATGATTTTGAGTTACATTGTTCGAACTATGAAAAATAGTATAAAATAATATAGGCCTACCTTTCTCCGTTGAGTGGTCGCATGTAGTGGAACTGGACACGTCTTTCAGGAGCTCGAAACGTATACTTTCTGGCTCAGGCCAGGACTTGTAGCTGTGAGGATGTTGGCTTCATCTTTTATACGTAACGGATTAGTATTGTCGTAGGTAAAAGCCTATTTTTTTGTGTCATTTACATGTTCTCGACGAATCGTACGCTTTCCTTACACTTACAATTGTAAACCTGGCTACGGCCTCCAATTGGCTAGCCGTAATGATTGACATCACTAACGTCGATAAGCCTACCTTCCGTCATGCCCGAGGCTATTTTCGTACGACGTTACGTTCGTTCCAGCAAATGAAACTACTCCATTTTTTTAGTACGGCTCCTCCTACTAACGCTTCGGGCTATTCACTCATCCCACTCCTTATAACTACCCGATTCGTATTCTGGAAGATTATTTTTTATAATTCGGTCATTGCTCAGGTATTTTTGGTCTACGTGACGTGACGCGTGGGGGTGGTAATTGGCGTCCACTTGAGTGGTGTTTGACGTATCCTTATCACTAGGCATTGACAGGTGAGGCCAACATGTCTGCTTTTTTAGGAAAAGGTTTCCAATACAAAAAATTATGGCGCCCGTTAGTCGGCATATTAATTTTTTAGATGCATTCCAGAAGATGGTTCGGTTTCCCTATTTGGGCATGGGTCCGTGGCAAGGCCGTTTTTTTACCCGTATGGCCTCCCTGGGCCACTTTTTTTTGACTATCATGCCATTAAGTCCCGTCTCTTTACTTGTAAAACCAATATATGGTATTTGAAAATGTCATTATTGAAATCTGATTACGATTGTACGCACGTGATGGTATGTGGAGGGGATGTGATTTTGTCATTGACACCTAAATAAATAAATGGACATAAATAAGAGTGACATTGCCACCCAATTAAGGGTCCTAATGGCCTGTCTGGGAACAACATGTTCTTTTTTTTTTTATCCATCCATTTGTTTCCTTTTTTTGCTCGCGTAAAGTTGATCGAAGGTCGAATATGGGTGGGCTTTTCGCCCACGTGATATCCACCCATAACGGATTTTAACTATACTCTCCAATTCCATTAACACACGTCGTTTCACACATTCCAAATTGTGACTAGTGACAAACAGGCTGCTTGTGGTGGTACGTACACTTTCATACATTTGTTAGCTATTTTTCAGGTATTTTACGTTTGTTGGTCCGTCTTTTTATTAACCAATTCTTGGTCAGATCCCTTGCCTCCACAGGTTGGAGAGTTTTTATTTTTATATTTTTTTTAAACATTTTTATGATCGACAGACGTAGTATCTGAGCAAATTAACGAAATGTATAACTTGTATTTTTTTTCCCTCCATCGAACACCTTGCCTCGCACACAACCACACGTGTTGTTGTCGTGAGGGGAAAGCTTCACGGCCACGAGGTCAAGCTGTTCGATAAGCTACACCCGACCTACTTTCTCTTTCATTTTGACGAAACGTAGGCCTACCTCCCTACATGTTGGATGAAAACCATTTTATATCCTCTCATCTTTTTTTTTTATGACTTTAAACCTACTAACGTTCGATTTCAGGAAAATAAATGCCTCGCACCGAACTTCATCATCATTGGCAGTGGTACGTATTGTAACCAGAAACTAACAAAATATAGCTTGTTTTTAACACTTTAACGATGATAGGTAGTTACAGGGACGCTCGACTTATTTAGTCGAGTAGGTCCGAGCTTGTCAGAGAATCAAATCCAAGCTTGCTCGGAAGGGACTAATATCGGTTCCGACTACGCTCATCGGAGTGTAGTTTTTGGTTTGGTTAGGTTTCCAAATAGGGATTTAGTTAAGTATTAACAACGCTTTATAAATCGTCGATCTTCTTCTTCTCCCACATCAACGATGGATGGTCGTGGTGGTAGGATGGAGGCAGCTCTGGTGGTGGTTGTTGCTGCTGCCCCTCCACTGCTACAGTCGTTGCATACAACACGCTACGTAAGCCACATACATGATCGTATGAGTGGAGGTCGAGCACGCCTAACCTAACCTAACCTACTATAGGTTACTACACAAGGTGGTGTAACAGACTCTTTGTTTACACCACCTGCCTAGCCTGTGCCTGTCTAACCTACCGTTTTTACACGCCCGCATGTTCGAATGACCGTCATGTAACACATCTACTGTAACCGTAACCTGCCATCGGCTGTGTAACCCGTTCGATCCCTCCGAAAAGCTTTTGCCCTGTTCCCGACGCTAGGCGACTGTTACGGTTATGTTAAATATGTTACAGGACGGTTACATACACTACTGAGCATCCTGGCGCTCCAACCACGCTTTGATCCGATCGATATTGTATTTTTTCCCGTCCTTCTTGGCTCTGGCCAGTAGTTTGGCCGCCATGCCGTAACTGGAGGCCTCTCCCAGATCGTTGTAGTAGATCTTGTTCAGGTATTGCTCCATGGTTTCGAGTCTTGGGGTTGTTTGGCCCTGGTGCTCCTCCACAGTACGGGTGTCGAATAGACAGGTCTCTTCTTCTTCTTCTCTTCTTTCTTGATCGGCGTTATGGGAGAGAGCATGGACAGTATCAGGACGGGTGGAGAGAGGCTAGTCGTGGGACTCAGCACGGTACTGGCAGTGGTGGATGCCGAGGGAGTAGTCGTTGCAGCGGCGGCGGCTGTGATAGTGGTAGTGGCGGCCGGGACGGCCGACCTGGTTCTAAACTGCTCCACTAAAGCGTCCTTTTGCTGTTCCAGCTGTCCTATGAATTTGGCCTTCTAGTCGAGAGGCAGACTGTCGTTTTTCAGGATGGCATCGATCTGAGTCTGTATGGCAACCAGTTTTCTGTAGAGTTCTCCTTCGGGTAGGTACTGAAACCCGTGAGGCTGAGCGGCCAACGCTAGTGTGGCGTTCTCCATCGGCGGGCGACTCATTTTATATTCGTCTTCAGGCAGGAGCACCATCTACCGTAACAGACTCATTCTGTCTTCTTCTTTTTACTTGTTGAACAGTCCTCCCAAGAGTGATATGGCCACTGAGACGAGGTATTGAATGAACCCTCCCGACTGCACCAGAGCCTGTTTTCTGGCCATAAATGATGCTTTCTTGGGGCCGATGAGCCTGATCTGTTTCTTGTATCTTTTCAGCTTGGTCCTGGCTGCCGACCTGACGAGGAGTCGATTGTTGAGCAGGTTTAAGGCTATTTCTGACAGGCAGTCGATCTGCCACTTGTCGGCGTTTTTCAGTAAAGTTGCTTGCTGGCGCTTGCTGATCTTGCACAGCGTCTGTAGGTGAGTGCTGTGTTTTCGTACCCTTTCCATCTCGTGTCTTCAGAGCGAATAAACGATGCAAGGGGCTTCGTCAGGAAATATAGACGTTCTGAGCCTCGTCAGATCGTGCGACTTGGAGTGCAGGTCCACCAGCAGGTAACCAAAATCTTTTAGACCAATGGCGTTCTCGTAGGCCCCCACGAACTGTTTGGTCTTGTCTGGGTAAACTTGAGAAAATGTGTGAGTAGAAAAGAATAACGAGGGAGAGGAAGGACCTCGACCTAACCTAAGCCTTCGAGTGAACTACCTACCGACCCCCACCTCTTTTTGAACTCTCCCATCTCCCCCGGGGGGGGGCATGGGGGAGGGCTGCAGCACCCTTTGCCCTCCGGCCTGCGACCTGGTGAAGAGTGCCAAGAGTTGGAGTAGAATAAAACAAAATAAAAGTACTACAGAGTGGCTTCTACGATGGGTAGACAGTTTGGATGTGGCAAATTTCCCATGAGGAGTAAGTTCACGCGGAGGAGGTCTTGTAATCGCCGAGCTTCAACAGCAAGAGACACCATTCTCTGGTCAAATAAGACAGGTAGTGATTGTGCGACGGTTCGCAAATGGTAATAAAGTGAGGCGTAGACTTTAGACTAGTCTTTTCGAGGAAAGGATAGAGTTCGTGGCTGTTCAGGGAAGCTAGCACGGCATCGTCCGTTCGATTGGCCAGCATGACACCCAATAAATCTCGGCCCAGTTGTGCTTCGTGGATGCGTTGAAAGAAGAAGGAGGACGAAAGGGTCTGTTGAGCAGCGCAGCTACGAAATTCAAGATCAAGAACAGCACAAAAATAAAATTTTTACCCAGTTTGACGTAGGGATGCTGATTAAAACGGTCTACGTCAACGCTAACGCCTGCCATGTCGAAGGGAGGACGAGAGACTGACTGGCGTTTCGGTCGGGAAGCCTCGAGTTTTATAGAGGTTTTTCTAAAAAAAAAAAAAGAGAAAAAAATCAATGAGGGAGAGGGGAGGGCGAGCGTACGTCTTCTTTTCTATTCGTTTGGTAAGAATCAGGATATTAGACTTCTCTTTGCAGAGGGTTCTACGAGGAAAAGTGAATTTGTAATGGCTGGTCGTGCGATGCTATATGTTTAATAAGAAACCCGGTTCCATATCGGCCGTGAAACAAGGTCTAGTAGGAGCGGTGCCGTTGTGTTTCATGGTGATGGTTCTCATGGCCCAAACACAAGACGGCTACCGGAGCATCCCGATCGAGGCCCACGGTAAAGTTGAAGTTAAACCACGGCTTGTAGTCGAAACCAGTGAGAAATTTTACCATCTTCACGTGGTTAAAATAGTTCGTAGTCAGTATGCCCACATAATTTCTCACGTTTTGCAGTAGGGGCATCATGGGCAACACGTTTTCTCCAGTCACTCCACCATCGCCGTAGTCAGCAGTCAGGTACGCGACTGGGTAAGGTGAGGACCCACGTTGACTATATTAGGCCCCGAGACGACGGTTTCGTTGTCCAATAGCCCGATCAAGCGACGAACCTGCTGCTTGATGTTGATGGCTGCTTTTTTCACCAGGACGAGATCGGCATCTTCCAAATATCATTCAACCGCGGCTACCATTTAATTAAAGATGTCGGAACTGGAAGTCACCATCCTTAGTTGGAGGAACGGGGCGGGGGGGGGGGGGGGGGGACAAAAAACACAAAGGTAAACAAAACTGCGAAAAGAGGCCCAGGGTTCGGGTTGTGGACAGTATCGTTGCAGGGTGCAAATACAACATCCACGACTGGCTCGCGACGCCAACAAACCAACGAACAGTCTATGGGAAAGTGGAAATATTGGCTGCATCAAAATACTTCGCCAGGTCTAATCACAGCGTCGATCCAGGCCGAACCATCGAGCTCGCCATAAGTGATAACGCGGGTCTGGCTTCCCAATGAGACAGAGGCGAACTTCTAATGTTTGTAAGCAAATTTGTATTAAATGCTGACCATATTTTCTAAGATAACAAATTTGAAAATCTTCGTCGAAAAGAGGTTTGATTTTATCGTATATTTGTACGATACGAGGAGGCCTATTTTCCTTTCCAACGTAGCTGGCATAGGACCCCCACTTATCGAGTAAGGATAGGGCGGCTCGAGCCATTTCGTTTCCTCGATTAGACTATCTCATAAATGGAGGGCCTCTTCGACACTGTACAGTTCGAAAACTTTTAACGGTCGCATCGTCCCTTAGTATAGAATAACGATAGGACGGGTCTTGCCTTTCTGTCCCCGCGTTGATAGCCGCTCTAAGTCTAGGTCTGGATGTAAGCTTGAACTTCCTGTATAAAAAAAAACGGCAAATAATACATTTTTCTCTTTTTGTTAGGGGCTACAATCTAACGACATCCTTTAGACCTACAGTTCTTTAGTGCATGGGCAGGGGTTGGAATTTTTAACCAGATTGGGCTTTAATTTAAACACTACGTCGATTGCTGGGACGGTTCTGTGAGCAAAATTGGGTGAAAAGTCGAAAAACTCCTCGCAGGAAAAAACTTCGCCAGGAAATATTTCGATTTTATGCCATCCAATCTTTCCCATTTTCTTATACGCAACAGTGCGAGGCTTTCTCCTTAATGATAGAGCGGCAAAAACGCTCGTTCTGTAGGCATACTTGTCCAGATGCTCGGCATATTTGGTGACGTGGCAGAACTGAAAATCTGCTTCGAAAACATGTTTTATCTCGTTATAGATTTTCTTAACACACGAAGGCCAGTTCTCTCTATCAGCGTGACAAGCTTGGAGTCGCTGCCCATTGCAAAAGGAGTAGGGGAAACGAACGTCACGCCATTTCATGTTTCTTTCAATAACATTGTAGCAGTGGGAAGCGTCTTCAGTGCTGAATAGTTTGTATACTTTCAGCGTGCCATCTCCCCGCACCCTTTCGTACCATTTGGCTTTGGAAACCATTAGGAAGAATGGTCCATAACGACTCTAAAACAAACAAGGAGAAAAACAAAACCTGAGATCGCTCTTAAGACCACTCCCTCTGAAACGGAGCAATGCGAAAGCTGGTTTATACAACTCCCCAAGGTGTCGTATAAAACTAGCTCGCCTATTGGTTTACTATTTGAAATGCGACTGCTCTTAATCTAAACAAAATGAATGGAGCTAACGAGAGAGAGAAGAAAAAGAAGCTTCATACTGGCTACTCAGACTCGGCCGTTTCAGTCCACCTTCGTTTTCAGTCCCCCAGTTTTTTTTAATTTAATTTTCGGCCTGCAATGTCACCAACGTGGCGTTTGATCATTGTGCTGTTGTTGGTTTGCTTGGGGATTGATTTTTGGTTGGCAGCTCTCATCTTTTGGCTGTCAACCACCCCCCTCCCTCGAGCCTTGCAATGAATCATTGTGGGTGGGAAGGACAGACTTGCCGTCTCAAGAATTTTCAACAGGGCCGCCAATGGACATGACAACTTTCCAAGAGGCGGCTCCCTCCCTTCCACCCACAACAGAAACAACAGAAACAACAAACTTCTATTTTGGCCTATTCTACCTCTACAAGTAGCACTATTTCTGCAATGACAACCTGTCCAACTACCTCTGCTTCTACAACTATCTCAACTGCTGATACTACTATTATTATTTCTATCGTCCCAATAACAACAACAACAACAGCAGCTACTACTACTACTACAACTACTACTACGCTTTCTACAAGAACTACTATGCATCGGCCAGCAATGACAATAACAGTAGCTTCTACCCAACACCCGACTGCAATAGCACCTTTCACCCACCGACCAACAATAGACGTAGTAGTGACGACCACAACAACAGCATCAACGCCTTCTACCCGCAGCTCATTCCATGCAACGTCCAACAACGGCTACTCCATTAACAACTAGCACTACCACGCAATGCTCCTCCCCACCCCCACCCACTCCTCCTTCTACACCTACGTCTATTTCATCAGCAACAACTTTACCGCCTCCCCCTTCGACTACAGGTAGAGAAACAAAAATGTGCCTTTTTTTTTCCTTTTTTAATATTGAAAATGATGTAAGAGACACCAAAATGAGTCTTTTTTTTCTAGAAGTGCAAGAAAGCAATTTTTATGTCGAGAGTGAATGAGAAGGTTGAATAAAAATAAAGAATGAAATAAAAAGTGTCGAAAACTAATACAAGGAAAAGAAATGTTAAAAAATAAAACAAAAGAAAAAAAGAGTTAAAAAGAATGAGAAAAACAAAACCCGCAATAAGAGGAGAAAGAGAGAGAGAGAGAGAGCGAGAGAGAGAGGGGGGAGGGGGTACAGAGAAAGAATGGCTGCATTGAACATGAAGGATGGCTTCGTCACTACATGCTGGAAGCGATGAGAGCGAGCAGATACGTGTTGCTCTCTTAATGGAAAACTGTTTAATGTTTAACGCTATAATGTTATAGATATTATTTTTTAGTACCCCCACGGGTACGATACATAACTTTGACTCTTCATGAACCGTTTCGTAACAACAGCCTTGTAGTATTTGGTTTGAGTTGTAGTAAGAATGTGACTGTTTCTTCGTACAATTTTATGAAGCTCCGTTATGGCAATACTGTGTCCTTCCTCCAAATCTGGAATCATTCTGGATAACAGTTTAAAGTCTAGTTTCTGGCCGTTGCGGAAACTGAGTGTAAACCCTCAGATTTTAATAACTTGTTTCGTCCCTTCTTTGGTCTGAACGAAATAGGCACAATTTTTTGCACCATTACTGCAGAAATCTGTAATGTAGGCTCCGGGACCGAATGCTGCTAGGTCGTTGGTTAAACTGCCTAGACGCAAGTCGCTCTGAGGTGGCGGTAAGGTACTTACATGACATACGGCCAGTATACTATCTGTATCGGAATATAGCTGGCAGCCAGGCTCGTACTGCCTTAAAATCGTGAGTGAACATAGCCTCCCATAACTAGTAATGAACGCAGAAATCACTACACTCACTGCCGAATTGTCTTCGCTCAAATTTGTGTCCGGCCTGAATCGAACCAGCGCTAAATCCGCCTCGAAATCCACATCCATAATGTGCTCTGTTGCATTCAGCACAAATTTGAAAAACTCGCCTGGTTCTTAGAAGTATTTTGTGGATAATTGGTCTTCCATTTGTACTAGCTTGCCCAACAGACTGTTTAATGGTGCCTTAGCGATGAGCCTGCCGCCAGGATTTACCCTAATACGGTCAGGGTTCAAGACAACCTTCTCATTTTGGTACACCCGCTCTACGTAAACTTTTTTCTCAGCTTCGGTGGTGCAGTCTTTGGGATATCCTTCGCATTCTAGCTTTTGAGCGTAGAATGTTTGGATGTAGTTCATAAATAGCCCGCCAGCATTGTGTTCAAAATCGTACTGCTCGCTGTGTGGAAAATGGTACACGCACACCAGTTGCACGATGTGATACCTGTCTTTCATGGCCTGCTGCAACTCAGCATTGACAAAGGTGCCTACGAACACTCTCTGCTCGTCGTTGTGCTTACACAAGTAGTCTGGGGAGGGGGGGGGGGGCGCGTCCAGACAGCTTCTACACAGGCAAAAAAAAAGAGTTTCTTGTTATGTTTAGAGGTAGAGACGGAATAAAGACTCCACGAGGGGACAAAACGACGGCGCGAATGAGGCCGAAATATTTGTCAATATTGGTACTACTTCCAAACTCTGTAACGATCTGATACAGCCCTGTAGGGAACCTCTCATAAAGCATGCAAGCAGGAAAAAGGCTTGTAATGTCTTGCACAACAATCCATTTGTCCTGATGGACAGAATGTAAGTGTTTGAACGTGCTGATGCGGTTTGAACCTGCTGATGCGGTCACGGGGCTGTAGAACTGGGGCCTTCTTGGGGAAGCCTTCACAAAAGCATCTAATTCTGGATTTTTTTTTCATGTCTTCATGCAGCTCGCACGACCACTTGCAAACATATTTCATGTGTAATAGCTCCTCCAGGCTTTCTGTCGAATGATGCATTTTTCGTACGCATCTTGAGCGGACAGCTGGCTAAACAGAAGTATCTGCGAATGGTTCGGCACGCACCTAGGGCACCGGGCTCTAAGACACCCGTGTAGCTCAAATATAGTGTTGTCAGCCGCACTGAAACCATCTACCGTCCATTTGCCATTTCCGAGTTTGACCTCACCTCCATTTTCAGCGTGTGGAATGAAAATGCTGCGCTGGGTAGCTTCACACATGAGCCATATAATGCCTTCTCTCGATTACTGCCTGTCAGGGTGCTGGCCTCTAGAATCAATACAGGCTATGGTATTTTTTCGAAGGCGTAGGGGTCCTGAACAATGTTATGGCCAGTTGAGGAAGAGATATACAACTATGAAACGATTCCATGAAAGGACATATTTCTTGAATCAACTCCCTGAATTTAATACAGCAAGCCATCAAAACAACATCATTGCTGCAATAATCGATCAGTTCGCTCTTGAAATTGAAAACGGCACCGCTAGCTTTCTACTGAGTATGCCACTGTATCAGTTCCTCTCTAACAGTGGGAGTTAGACTATCTGGATCATAGAAATGTAAGTTGGGAAGGGGTCCTATGTAATTATAATTATAATTACATTAATTACTTACATTATAATTAATAGTTAATTACAGTTAATTATAGTTAATTAATATAGTTAATAGTTAATATAGTTAATTAATATAGTTAATTACAGTTAATTATAGTTAATTACATTATAATTACAATTACAATTATAATTATAATTTTCGGCAGTGTTAAAATGATGAGGGAATACGCTTTTTCTTAATGAGGCATCCAAACCCAAACTGCCAGGCAATTTAGCTAGGCTTAGTGGCATGAATTTATAAGAGTCGATAAAACGAAGCCCTTCTGTAGTAGCTGTGAGGATCTTATTTCCGCTATAAATAATCGAGGACGGTTTAACACCTCGATCCAGGGCCCACCAAACGATTATAATTAGGTCGAAAGCCAAAGCTGCGTGAGCTATTGCACACGTGTCTCCATTGCTACCGTGAGTCGTAAATGTCCACTCGCAGAAATCATTCAATGTAGCCTGGCCACTGTAAAAAACAACTTTCTCGCCACATAGATCGCAGCTGTCGGAATGAACATTCTGCACACGCCACATTAACAACAGCAAGATTTACTTCGTCTAGAATAAATTCCTCTGCGTTCTGGTCAAACTCTTGTCTGTTTTGCACTGTTTCAAAGTCATAAACTACAAGACGTGCTGGTTTCACTCGTTTTTTAGACATTGCAGGGGTTGGATAAAACTTTGATGGTCGAGTTCGACCCATTGTTTACAAGCCTTGCATCGTCTTTTTCCACAATGGTGGGACGTATTTCGGTTCCCTCGATATGTTAAAAAACAAATCTGGAGAGATTTGCATATCGTTGCATTCTTAAAGGGTGGCTGAATGGAAAAGTGTCTTTTGAAACACTCACTGTTGCAAAAAAGCCGGTTGCAGATGGAACATAGGACCCACTGTTTGAGGAAGCACCGGTACTTAGGTCTGTGACAGCTGTAGCGTTTGAATTTCTTACAGCTGTGGCGTTTTTTGTTAGCGTAAGGCTTCAAGCATACATGGCAGAAAAATCTACTACTAAAAAGGAACCGAGGTTTTAAACTCCGACATAATGAGAAGCGTGTAAAAACAGATAAATCCTCTTGGCAGCTGGGGGACCTTCGTACGTGATTTGACATTTTTTCCCCACCCTTTCAAACACAATGATTTGAAAACCTCTAGTCGCCAAGTAATTCTGAAACTCATTAACATGTACTAAACTATAACCATTGGGACAAAGTGCCACTTCCGCGGCCTTGTGAAGATCTATCCCATGTTGTTTTTGGAGTTGAGGAGAATTTTGCAGCTTCCAATACAAAAGTCGGTCTTCTCCGTGAGTTTTACAAACTGCCAAACTACGAGACAAGCAGAGATTGTCACTGTCATTTTTAATACACATTATAGAACTATGTTTGCTCGATTCTAGCCATAGGCGGACGTTAGTTCTTGCCTGCTTCTTTTTTGGGAATTTTCCAGCACCATCGCTCGTGTCAATAATTGTTATTTTAAGCTGCCATTTAAAAAAAATGTCAAACTCTTAGACGATTGATTCAGCTTGAGCAAGAGCGATAATAAAATTTCGACAAAGAAATTTTGTTTCTTAGGGTAAGGCAGGTAGAGACACTCGTCAATGCCACCCACAAAGATTGTCACGCCTACCAAGTGGTGCGCTCGAATATTATTCAACAAATGGTGGAAAACTTCATTGAATAAACTGTCTATGTATTCAATGGGATCAAGACTATTCTCGGTTAAATTCTCCGCAGTTACCGGTTTGAAATATACTTCATAAATTATAGAGACTGTCTTGAATTTTTCGTTTTGTTTCCCCCGGCATTTTGTGATAACATATTTCGAGTTATTATTCAGCTGTTCTGGCTCCTCGTTACAGGCATGGTCCAAATCATCCCCCCTTCCTCTACCCCTCCGTCACCCCCTCCCCCACCCCACAGCCACGTTAACAACGTTGGAAAACCGCCTGGGAGAGGGGAAAAAAGGAGAGAAGAAAAATTATAGTTGTTTACATTTATATTCACGAGGTTGAAGAATATAGTCTTGGGATTTCTGCAACAAGCTATTTTTATCGCAAGCGGAACAATTCTTACGTTTTTCTTCCTCGGTGTTGTCGCAGCAAGAGTGGGCATCTTCCTGCAAGCACTTGGGTCTTCTGACAGTTATTGTCTCAATAACGACGATATCGCTTGACTGTGAAGGACTGACTGGAGGCAAGTCGACGTTAATTTTTTTAATATTTTTTTATGCTTTAAGCTTTTTCAGCACGGCTCTCTAACACGAAGTAAGTGGCTCATTACTGGCTGTCGAGGAAGCTTGAACGCCCGAGCACGATGGCTGTAAATTATTATTGTTATTGTCCTGCTGAGCAGGCAATGGGGAAACCAGTTCTGATCCAGCGAGCATTTCCGCTATCTTCCGATGCAAGCCAGAAACGGCATGGCCACTGCGCCCATTAAATAACGAAGATGTACTAAATCAAATTTGTTCAATGAAATAGAACTGACATTTTCTGTTACGAGTTTACAATACAAATCGCCACATTTAAAATCTAGTTGACTTCCAGCTTCATGCCAATAGACTTTGTTTAAAAGTGCCATCCATTATTGCTGCATGATTGTGACATTTTTTGAAGTGCGACCTATGACTATTTTAACGGTGTTGCCTTCGGGTCTCACACGAACCAAGTTTTGCCCTGTTAACGCAAAGCAGTCACTATAGAACTCCATTTTGAGTGTTGGGGCTATGGAAAAAAGAGAGAGAAAATGTGGTAATGAAATTAAACTTGCACAGCCTCCAATTTAGCAATTATTGCATTAAGACTGCTAGTAATACAATACTGATAAGTGAGAAGCCCGTCGAGCTGGTGCTGGTCCAAAGAAATCGTTTTACTATCGTCATGGTGAAATAGTGCTGTTGTTTTATAAAAATTTGGATAACGGTGCAGAATAAAGTTAATTCGTTTGCCAAACGTCTACGTTCGTTTAAATCCATTTTCAGATGCGCGGTTTAAATAAATTTCGTTCAAGGCGTCCCTTGCCTGAACAAGCTCATTCCACGCTGTTGCATTAAAGGCAATGCCATTTCTCGACGGACTTAATGAGCTAGCAGGAACAATCATTTTTCGAATGTGAACGTACGGCTTATTCATGAATAATGATGCTTGAATGTAAGTATCTCCACCCAGGTATACCACTTGATTTTCGTCTGCCTTCCCCCCCCCCCCGATTATCTAGTAAAAAGAGAAATGCACACCACGGGTAAGTCTTTAAAGATGCCAAGAAAATAAGAGAAGAGTTCTGTTAACAATATCTCAGATAAAAGTAAAAAGTAAAAAGTAAAAAGTGTACTTACATTTCGGTAGAGTGGACTTGCGTGCATTGGCCAAACCGGAGTGTGAGACAGTCGGGCCATCGGAAAACTCTTGCTTTTATATGCACGCTTGCTATTCAAAAAAATACATCCACCATCCAATCAGATGACGGAGCATGTTTTGTAACCTTTTAAGGTAAAACGTCCTGGGGACATGTTGCGTTATAAAAATACCCAGCGCTTCATTATGCTACATTGCTATGTTAATTTTAATAGGTGAGTCTTAAATTAATTCGGGTGGAAAGGAAAACCGTGGGATAGGCTGTTGATGAATGTGGCAGGTAGCCGGATGCGCTCATTCCTAGACAGCCAATAACGGCGCAATAAATATGTACGAATTAGACGTGCTCTAACGCCGTCTCCTTCGAAATTGTATGCCAAAATCCCCACACTTTCATTATCCTACATTGCTATGTTAATTTTAATGTAGGTGAATCTTGAATTAATTTGGGTGGGGAAAAGAAAGCCGTTTGATAGGCTGTTGATGAACGTGGCAGGTAGACGAATGCGCCCATTCCTAGACAGACAATAACAGGGCAATAAATATGAACGTAATAGCCGCGTTGACATGCTGGCTCCTTCGAGAATGTATGCCCAAGAGCAAAAATGTAAAATAACATCATGTTCGTGGCCAGTTAAATGGGGGATACAACGAGTTTTTCAAAAATGTTATTCCACTACCCTAGAGCAACTGAAGTAAGATGGATAATTTTTATAGCCCTACATCGCCCAGCGATTTAGGTTCCAAACCAGATCACCAATGCAACGAGTTAGATGAAACGCTGAAAAGTAATGAAGGAAACGATCTTCCTAGTCCGGCACTTTTAGCGCGAGAAGATGACGAATCAAATGATTTGTAAACTGTAGAAAACTGCCTTCCCAGCCCATCACTTACAGCGCGAGAAGGTGACGAATCGAATGAAGCACACATTGGTGCGAAAAACACTCATCCCAACCCGACACTTTCACCACATTTCCCATAATGGCAAGAAAAATCGTAAAAATCGAGGTAAGGGCATAAAATGCAGGTGCATCAACTTTAAAACAGCTACTTTGTAGCTATCTCTACAACTGAAACATCTAAAGTACAAACTTCAACGGAAAATGTTTCGACAATATCACGAAATTATTTATGATTACCTTCCGCCAGACTACTACGCTAAAACGCCTGACGAGCAAGTTAAACGAAAACAACTATCAGAAACACCTGTCCGAAAGGTCGTGCCATCAGCAAGAACGAAAACGTCCGTATTTAAAAATCCAGTTTTTCCAGCAGATATGACGGAAGGTAAATTGCAGGATTTAATGTTTGGCAATGCTCGAATATGCCAAGCTTGGTTTATTGCCATCGTATTGATGCAGCATATCTACAATTGTAGTCAAGATTACGAAATGCAATTGTTGAGTCACATTAGATGCTGGGAAAGGCATGATACTGAGCATTGCGATGCCGTCGCTAAAGCCATCGCAAAAAGCTTCGTGATAAGGCTTTGGAAAATATCGACTCCGACAGATCCAACGATGTCATTCTCATGAATTTAAACGCAGCATAAAGAACTTAGCCTATCTACCCTTTTTCTTTCTTTAATCAATAAAAAATACATTTCTTCCATTCCCTAGGGTTGGAGCCCTTCCGTTATTTTTAAATTAGTTTTAAGATATAGGGTAAGTTAATTTTACTTAATACATTTATCATTACGATTAATAACGAAATATGGTAGGTTAGTTTTACTTAATGAGTCTATCATTACGGAAATAATGAACTGTAGTCTTTAATCCATTTAAACTGCACACTCTATATTAAAAGCGTTACGGCTATCGCAACCTGGCTTCCTCATAGCAAATTTTGTTCGACAGCCAGTTGGATGCAACAACATCCCAACCACCCCATGCAAACATGACAAGCTATATACTAACGTGCACACTACATCCAATGCAAGGCATCCGATAGCATTACCATCATACTAACATGCACACAACATCCAATACAAACCATGCCATAACATTACATTACTAGCCGAATACTAACAGGCACACAACATCCAATACAAACCACGCCATAGCATTGGAAGTGTTACGGGAAAGCTAGGTGCACCCTAATTTAGCATTGTTTGAGTTACGAATCCTAACAGAACCCTCTACTGATTCACTTATGGGTTATTACTAACTACTAAGGCTGTTATCATCCTGGGTGCACGGCCACCTACATATGCAAGTTAAGCAGGAAATTGGTAAATGTCTCAGTTCATACAAATCTGTAACTTTAAATTGATGAAACCATAAAACTCACTAGTAGAACATTTTCTAAAAACTGACACAAACCGGATATGCCCCAAACCATAACTTTATTTCATATTTCCAACACCAAAACCGGTGAAAACTTAGAAACGCTCTGCATTCACTTAACCAAACCACTTGTTCATATTCACGTGATCCCAATAGCCACTCACGTACAAGATTACAGTAAGATATGCAAGGATGCTGACATCAACCACTTCCCCACCAATCAAAATGGAAGGTCCATTATTTAAGACCATATTTTCTTCGTTCTTCGCATTGGGTCTGCTGCCTCAGGTGAGTTAGTTGCTGCTGTTAACATATGCGTCTGAATCGTGTTGGCATTTTTGGAGCGTTGCTCCGCTATGAATACACTCCAATGTAATCTTAGACCACTCATCACGCGAAAACCACAAGGACTATCCAAGCCGGTAAACGGAAAATAAATCCAAAGAAAAACATCCACGGAAAAAAATCCAGGAAAAAAGATCCAGAGAAAAAAAATCTAGAGGAAATAAAATCCAAAGAAAATATCCAAAGGGAAAAAATCCACGGAATAAAAATCCAATGCCATTTTATTTACTTCATTATTTTTTTTTTAGATTAGTATTTTCACATCTATCTTTTGGACGGTATGGCTCTATCGTCAGTGTACACGATTAGGGCTCACTTCTGATTTGAAGTCGTCTCTCCATTGCCAGAAAATTGTAGCACTGGCTTTCCGTCAATTGTAAATAGGTGTTTTACCTATGGTAAATTTTCCGCAAAGTCTGGGCGTTCAAGTAGTTGTGCGACCACTACTAAAATATGTAACTCCGGTGTAGTTCCTTTTCCTATTAAAAGACATCGACCTGTTCAAATCGATCCAGCGTCTTTTTACCAAGGATCTGCCTGGTGTACGTGTCTACTCACCCGAAGCACAAAATAAATGGGAAAGAAAATGTGGCGCTCCCTCCCCCCACCCAGATTATTAAAGTGCACAATCAAAAATAAAAGCATAAAATTTAAAAGCGTGTATAAGTTAAAAATAACACTCGTTAAAAAATAGGATGGCCAAATGAATGGAAATAGGAATGCAGGGTAGGGTCACGACTGCCTTATCACCAAGGTTAAACCTGCCAGGGCCACAAAGGTCCCCTATGGCAATTCAAGACGTGTAGGAAGGGGAGGGGAGGATGGCTGATTGTTTTACAATATCACTACGTAAAATTTTAAAAAGTATAAAATATCAACCAACGTAAGTTAATGGTCACTGCATTAAAATGGAAGGGGGTATTTGAACACCTAACCCAGTTCACATTTTGTTTGTTAAAATGTGTTCGAAAATACCTCATCGTAATCGGATGGTGTGCAACTGCTCTCAAAAACTCATTTAATTCTCGACTGTTCTCGGGTATTGCTCACACAAGGCTTTAATTTTTCGTTGCATCGACACATAATGTGCCTAGTGCTTTCTCTTGACGGGTAGCTTTTTCACATTAACAAAATGAGGAAAAAAAGAAACAACAATGTCATTGGATTTTTTTTCCTTTGGATTTTTTTCTATGGATTTTATTTCTTTGGATTTTTTTTCTAGATTTTTTTCCATGCAGTAGCACGGGAGGCTGGACAAGGTTTACCAAAAAAAAATTCGGAATTGGACATGGGGTTGACGAACCATTAGGGGGACAAAATGGACCAATAGCAAGAGCCAAACTCCAAACAACAACGAGACGGCGATGCCGTTTCTAATTGTTAAAGGCATCCGATTGTTAAAAGATTGATGGTTGAAAGATTGATTGTTGTTGTTGATTGTTGAATTCTCTTCTGGCCTCACTAGCAGACATGTGTCTGTTAACTTGTAAGCAACTAAAAAGTAAAAGCATATTTTGTAAGGCTGGGCCGATCCCGAATACCGATTCAGAATGCCTCAGAATTTCTTACCGACATTTGCAATATCTGTAGAATCGGGATCCGTAATAAACCACATTGAAGATACTTTCACATTTCGTCGACCGATTTTGACATTGGAATACACCAATTTCAACGTTTTTTCACCACCTTTCCAATGGTCCAAACCCCAAGCAGCTGTCTCTTACCGTTTAGAAATTACAAAGAAAATTTTTTAATGTTATTGGGTTGGGATTCGGTATCGCCATGTTTCGTTTAATGGTTGGCTCGGGTAGAAAAAAGGTGATCGGCCTAGCCGTAATATTTTTGTAATGTTGAGGTTAAATCCCAACGCACCCGAAATTCAAACTGTGGAAAATGTAAGGGAAAGGTGCAGGGATAAAGAAAAACTAAAATTTAAAGGATGAGTATCCACACTCATAGAGAGAAATATGCATCAATAACGTTTTCATGATACTACTCTCCAACTAAGTAGCTAGCTACCTTGGCCGCCTTTGCCTGGTGGAATGACGTCACTACTTTCGAATGCCAACCCTTTTTAGCCAAACATCCAAACAGCAAATAAAGCGGAGCCCGCTCCATTATGTCGACAGCGAAAATGACGACGGCCCTAGTTATTATGTTTTTAATTCGACATGGCACACGGGTGAAGGCAAATCGGTTCAGCGATATCTCCTGAAAAACCAGACACATTTAAACAATTTTGATCCGACGAAATTCAAGTATGTAGGTGGGTGAATTGCAGTGTGGAAGCTCAAAGGTATTATGCTCTACAGAATATACATAAGACGTTTGAAATATGCTAACGTCTAACGAGGTCTCTCAGCGAAAAACCGTCGTCTGACAGTATACGATCTGTGGATGATGTCAGCCCGACGTGTGCGCTAATGCGAAAAATTACGTCGTGTAACTGCGCATTTTGGCAAGTCAGCTCTCAATATTGCGGTCAGTTAGAGACTATACATAGACATCGAGGTGGCTCCTCTCTTATCGCGAAGAACAATACAAAGTGAGTCGTCACTTACCTTTGGCAGTAATCTGGATGGTACACCGAATTTTTATGCTGGAATCTGGACGGTACATTGAATGCGAGGCGTCCGTAGACTTTGCTGTTAATTATTGCGCTAGCCTCGCTGCTTTTCGGGTGCGATATATTACAGTATTTTATTACACTTATTTGTGGTGTTGTTTCTTATTGAACGAGTGAGCAAAGCGAATGTGATCCTGTTTTTACAGTGGCGGACTGGCCAGGGAGGGAAGAGCGGGATATTCCTCCTGGTCAATGACTCTCAGATTTTTTAAAACCGTACTAAGCATTTAGACAGACGCTAATGTGTCGCCGCCAAGTAATAGTAGATCATCCGATAGTGGACATCCGATTGTTAAAAAAATGATTGTTGATGAAAAAAAGGGGGCCTTCACTAGCAGACTGTGTCTTTTAACTGAAACCAACTTATACCTGATTTCAGCATCTGGTGTAAATTCCCCATGCGGTAGAAATCTTTGCAAATCGTTTGAACCAGGTGTCTTGTGGCCAGTAACGAATAAAACGTCAACACGAAAATGTGGGAACGTGTCCTTTATGGAGAGAAAGTGCCCTCAATAACGTTGATTTGTGTTACTGGGAACTAGTAACTAGTAACTAGTCCGCAGGTTCCCATGTTAATTCTCATAGGGTATAACGACACGTCTACCGTATTAGGGAAAGTTGCCAGGTCTAAATTTCGGCAGACAGGTAAAGCGTCATATGGGGAAGTGCCTTTTTCTAAAATGGGGGTTGCAGTAGAAGCACGTGTCCCTGAAGTGGCTTGTAAGTGCAAAATTATTGTTGTAACCATTGTTTGTATTATTATCCAACAGTAGATTATAACATGTTTAAGTGTTACACGCTTATCGTTTCAGTACCTAATTGTCAGAATACATTGTTGTTGCAAATAGGTGGTTCATGGTGGTGGTGGTGGTGGTGGTTGCGTGGTTTTTTGGTACTGTGGAGACTATGGTTGCTGGTTATTTTTCTTTAGGTTAGGTTTGAGGCGCATGGCATTTGGCCGGAGCCTCAATAAACGATTGGAAACGATTTAAACTTAACCGTAGTGAAGAGGCCCATATGGAATACAACATTATTAGAAGAAATTATTCAGACTCTGTTGAGGAGTGGCACAGGAAAAGGGAAGAACATGTGATCATGAGAGGAAGCACTTCATCCCTCTTCAAATTCTATCATAAAAAAACACAGTCTGTCCGATCCTTACCACCTTTTAATGGCCCAAGCGGCTTCTTGGTTGATAACCTGGAAAAGGCTGAGTTACTAAGTAGTATCTTTGCATCAAATAGCATTTGTGATGATGGTAACCAAAATTTACCATTACCACAGAATCAATATACGCAGAACAGTTGTGATAAGGTGCTTTTTACACAGTCAGTTGTTCTCTCAGCAATAACAAAACTGAAACCTAGTACTTCACGCGGTCCTGATGGCCTTTCAGCATTCCTACTTAAACAAATAGCAGCCAAAATAAGTTATCCCTTAGCTAAAATCTTTACCTTATCCTTTGATCAAGGACTACTTCCCGAACAGTGGAAAACGGCTATTGTTATACCAGTCTTTAAGAAAGGTTCACCATCAAACCCAGAAAACTACAGACCTATCGCACTTACATGCGTGGTGTGTAAGATTATGGAAGCTATTATTAGAGATACTTTAATGCCTTACTTAACAGAGACATCTATTATAAAACCAGACCAATTTGGGTTTCTACCAGGCCGATCAGCTACACACCAGCTCCTAAGTATGCTTGATCGATGGACTGATGCACTGGATATAGGTGCTAAGAGTGATGTAATATATTTCGATTTCAAGAAAGCTTTTGAATCCGTTGTGCACCGCAAGCTTTTTGCTAAACTGTACGGATGTGGCATTGCTGGTCCTCTTTTAAATTGGTTGTCCGCCTTTCTAAGTAATCGATCTCAGCAGGTTAAAATCGAACATACAGTATCAAAAGGGGTATATGTGCCGAGCGGAGTCCCACAGGGCTCGGTTCTGGGCCCTTTACTTTTCCTAATCTATGTGAATGATCTCTGTGTGACCACTTCGTCACCGTATGGTGCAAAATTCGCAGATGACTTTAAAATCGGAACGGAGATTTTCTCACCTGGTCCCTCGTCCCCACTTCAGGAGGAAGTTTCTAATGTTACCTGCTGGTCTGCAATATGGCAGTTGCCACTTTCTGTCTCAAAATGCCAATCAATTAGATACGGAAGTGGGAACTCTGATTTTAATTACCTTTTAAATGGTGGTGCACTTCCCTTCGTCGATGAAATTCGAGATCTGGGTATATGGTTTACCCGAGACCTTAAGTCTTCCCTGCACTGTTCCAAGGTTTCAACTGCGGCCTTTCGACGGCTTGCTATGATCAATAGGTGTTTCACCTCAGGAAATTTCCACACTAAGACTTGGGCATACAAGGTCTTTGTCCGCCCGCTCCTGGAATACGCTACGCCTGTTTGGTCGCCGTACCTCTCCAGAGACATCGATTTGATTGAGTCTGTGCAGAGAAGGTTTACTAAGAGCCTTCCTGGGCTACGCAAGGTAAATCACATCGAACTCCTGACTCGAGCGGGACTAGAGCTCCTTGAACTTAGACGCTTACGCTACGATTTAATTCTAACATATAAGATCTTGCGAAATCTGACCACAGTTGATCTTCCTTTTTTCGATTTGGCCCCTTGTTTACATTTTACGCGTGGACATCCCTGGAAGTTGGCAGTAGGTAGTGCGCGACGTGACTGCAGACAAAATTTTTTTTCAGTTCGCATTGTTCCAATCTGGAATGCACTGCGTGCTAGTACGGTATGTAATGACTCTGAAGCGGGCTTCAGGCGCGAATTGCTAACTGAGAACCTTGATCGTTTCCTTAAAAGACCATTGTAACTTCTCGCTACTTAATGATTGGTATGGTTTAACCGGCTCGCAACCCTTCTGTGCTGACCGCTTTGGTGGTGGTGAATTTTTATTATTCTTTTTTATACATCAGGATTGACAATTGGCTTCGCCAAGCTTTGCGATGCATTATTTTATTATAATATGTTAAGAAATATTGACAATGATACCTATCGGCATTTCCCTTCACTTGTCCCTCACGTTTGGCGATGCCATCGGGGACCATTGAGTCCCTGGTAGGTCTAACCTTGGTGGTAAGGCATTCGTGACCCCAAACCTAATTCCATCAACCCTTCCTTTAAAGCCGAGCCATTGTCTTCATTTAAACTTTTTAACTTTTGTAATTCATAATTCTTAGTTTTATGTTGAATAGCAGTTAACAAATCTCAGGTCCTTGCCATGCCGATTGCATCTGCAACATATTTTATATTTTATTTTTTATTTTTATTAATAAGTGTTTTTAAGATTGTACATTTGACTAAGGATGTTTTAACCTGCATTTTTATTTCTTTTTCCATATTTTAATGTTCCTTTTATTCATGTTAGCTGCTTCTTTAATTTCGGACTGGGTATAAGAGGAGGATGCGTTCCCTTCTCAGTCCCATACAGTTTCTTTGCTGTATAAATGATTTATTTATTATTATTATTATTATTATTATATAAATGCAGTATTGGTTCATTAAGAGACGGAGTATCTTTTATTGCGAAGGTTTTGGCCGGTTTTTTTGTTACGTACACGAATCCAAACTGAATTATCTGTCCCACGACGATAAAAAAGACAATTTTCTGGAAAGTAGATTAGGAAACAAAATGCACAGGTGGGTTGCAAAGGTTTGGTCGTTTTTTTTCCCCCATCAAATCCAAATCCTTTTTTTTTTTTTACGGTACACTAATTCAAAATGAATTATCTGCCCCGCGACCCGAATAAATTTTTCAGTGGTTCAATAAGACACAGGGTATCTTTTATTCCATAGGAACTTATTAGGTCCTTGCAATTACCATACTCTTACGCTTGTTATTAATTTATTTGGAATGACAATAGCAAATGTGAAAATTATGAATGAGAAAATTCATACACATAAAATACCTCCAGACAAAAAAGGTAGTGGTAACAATTACACCGTGATTTTTTGTACATTCACAGGCCTATGAAAGTTGTGATATCCACCCAAAACCAAAACTGGTATAAGAGAAGCCGCCAAGTTTACATAAAGGGTCGGCCTTTCAAAGTAGTGATATCATTCAGCCAGGGAAAGGCCGCCAAGGTTAATTCTATTAGCCAAGTTAATCGCACCGAATAATACTTTGGACGTTAAATGAAAACTTAAAGATTGCTACCGCTAGTAGCAATCTTCTCGTTTGCATTTAACCTTTCGAACTATTAGTAGGTGCAATTAACTTGGCTAATAGGATTAACCTTGGCGGCCTTTCCCTGGTTGAATGATATCACTACTTTGAATAGGCCGACTCTTTTTGTAAACTTGGCGGCTTCTCTTATACCTGTTTTGGTTTTGGGTGAATTAAAGCTTAACTACTGGCCACATGAAATTGCAGTGTTATATTCAATGTGGACTTTGTCGTGTGATTATTTTAACTTTTGTTAATACATCTAAAAAGTGTAAATAAATTTAAAGTACGTCAACCTCACGTACCCTCAGCGCAATACTATTTCTCCTACTCCCCCCCCCTCCCCCTCCAAATTAACTGCTGACTTTACTGAAAATATGATGTTCAAAGATTTTAAAAATGTAAATGCCTGATGAACAAGAACAAAGAGGACGGGAAACTGTAAAACAACGAAGTTTTCAGTTTGTTTTTTGTAACAAAACCAATACCAGCGTCCGATGAAAACATCTGGTCAGTGATTGCATCGTCGCACACAAGATTCTGGCTCATTTGCCGTATCGTAGTAGCAAAAGTTACGAGACAATTTTTAAAAAATATAATGTGCAATGTAGTAGATATTATTCAGTACACCACGCATTCAGAAATTATTAGTAGTGTCCTGTTGGTATGTCTGCCGTTCCAACTTCATACGACAATTGCACATTTTTTTTATTCTACCATACGACACATCGAATTACTAAAGCAGTGTTAGTGCATCCTTGTTTAAAAGTGTTTTAGTACCGGTATTTTATGTATTATAATATGACACCTTACATCCTTATGAACTGTAAGGCTTAGGTACCTTGACCAGTTCTTCAATAGCATGGTTTTTGTTTTGCCTTACTATGGTCTAGGTTCCCTCACTTGAGAACGTCTCCCAACTGGAAAACGAAACGTTGTGAATTTGGATTTTACTTGCACTTAATGGCTTCTCTCGTCTTTTTAATATTTTTAGTCGCATTTCTTTTTAGAAAAAAATACGTATAGTATATCTTTTTCTAAAAAGAAATGCGACCAAAATTATTAAAAATATGGCATTTTGACGAGTGGCGTTTTGTCGTGGTGGTCCCATGATGGCAGTTTGTCGTGGTGGCATTTTAACGTGATAGCGTTCGTTATACGACTTTGCAGTAACTCCTTCTCGTTTCCCCCCTTTTCTTCCCTTGTATCTGAAGAGCAACAAAAATGCAGCTGATGTTGCTTCACTTTTTTTCTCTTTTATTATTATTTTTTTATTACGTGAACGCAAGTCAGATACATTTGGCACTAGCTTGTGAACTGTTGGCATTCTTTGTTTGGCAGTCATCGTTGCGTAATTAGAAGTCTCTCTCGCTTCGGGCAAGCCATACTCTTCACCAGGGCTGCAGATAGAGCTTTCTCCAAATCCCCTCATGGGCTTTTCAACCCCTCATCGATTGGATGAGGGCTTTCTTTATGAGATGGCCTACCTCCCCTCCGAGCAGCAGATGGACTCCCCCATTTTTTTTTCACGCTCATCTGATCGTCCTTTACCACGTGCCAATGGGGCGGCGGGGGAGGAGCCTGCCAGAAGGGTCCCCCTCGCCTACTTGTCAACGGTCCTACGTTGCCAGAACAGGTTAAAAGGATAGAGATGGATTGGGAAGGGATATGGGGTTAGCAGAAGGAATAAAGAACGCGTCTGACAAGGCTAAACTTTTGGTTCTAGCATCAGGCCCCCACATCAAATTTCGGGGCTTGGGACAAACTAGAACAGTGAGCCCCATCTCCCGCCCCCCCCCCCCCCCCCCCCGGTTGAAGTCGGGGGAAAAAATTACACTATGTTGTAATACTCGACGGCTACAATGTGCTTAACGAGTTGGTTCATTCATTGATCCGGGCTGCTTACGTTTGAAGGCTTCCCTGCCTAACAGACCAACAGACTTGCACTGCAGTGCACCTGCTCTGTGCTCATTGTCGTTGGATTGGAGTTGTTGATTGTTGGCAGTACGGTAAAAAAAAAAATGCACAATACGCACAAATGGACACATTACTCGTAATCATCATAAATCATAATTGAGAAAATATAATGTGTGATACCAACGGGCCCTTTGAACAACCGAGCTTGGGTACTGTGGGTCCAGTTGAACTGTGGGCCAGGACTATGCGGTAATTGCGGCTACTAATGCTTCTGCTAATAGTTTTGCCGTCAAAGCAGCACCAAGGCAAAACATTATCAGAGGTAGTAGTAGCCGCAACTACCGCTCGGGCCCCGCGTAGGACTTGAAGAAGTAACATGCTATATCTAGTTAACTTTGTAATCTATGGTTCTCACTTGGTGGCGCCTCAGGGGGGTGGGGGGGGGGGAGTTCGGGGCCCCCCACCGGAAAAACCCCCCCCCCCCCCCCCCCGTGCCAGGGGGAAAAGCCGAAAACGGAATCTGTATGACGACATAAAATTGGTAAATACCTACTGTTGCGACCTCGTCACATAATTTAAGAGCTGTCTTAGTTATTGCAACATCAACTATGTACAAAATAAAATTTGTTAAGGAATCTAGCTAGTTTTCGTCCTTTGAATTCGTGCTAACAATGAACTGAGCGAAAATCGTGCACAGTAAGTGGCTAAACTGAAAATTTATTTGCTGTGTTAGATCGTCAACGCCATGATTCAACAGGCATCTTATTTAGTTAAGAGACACGTTTGGGGTGCCAACGACTTACCAGCTATCTCTGAAAGGAGAAGGGCCGATTTTAAAAATCCAACGCAAAACGCGAAGTTGGACCCCAAACAAACTGTGCAATAGCAGCCCAGTGGTCTGGGTCCCGGCCTCCCAACCAAGAGGACGCCAACTCATATTCAGCGTCTAACCAATACAGGACTTTAAAAAAATTTACTGTATACTCACAAATGGCTGTGTACCTTTGAGGGCCGACTGTGTTCTTGCTATGGCCATAGCCGAAACGTCAGCTAAATTTGTACAGAACAAAACTTGTTAAGCTTTCCTTCCAAGTTTTCGTCAGTTGAAGTCTGATAACAATTAATTTCATAAAAACAGAGCGAAGAATCAAAATTGAAGACTAAGTTGGCGATTTGATTTGCTAGTAGCCATTTCCCTTTTAGTCCATCGCAGTGACGGCGTCAGGACTGAATCATCAGGGGGTGCCGACAGAGGGCACATCTGGAATTAGAGAGGGCCAAGGACTTTTTTCAAGCCATCCGTATTAGGCCTTTTATTCTATTTAATTCAACCGGAGCGTAGCATAAGTTTCAGTGCAGTGCAATATTTTTGTAAAATGCGCCCCATGAACACTTAAATTAGGTTACATATAATTTATGTTGTAAAGTTACTACAAAACTAAATAAATAAAAAAAAATAAAAAAATAAAGGCTCATTTTATTAACTTGGTTTCAAGTTTAGCATGCAAGTTATTTTTGTTGGTTTATTTTTTTTGATGACCTAAGTGTTGGGGTTGAAGGGGTGGGGGCCGGCAGGGGGCCGAAAAATATTTAAGGGGGCCAAGGCCCACACTGGCCCACCCCTAGCGCCGTCACTGGTGCATCGCCACCGAGCATTTTCAGTTAATTCAGGAACGTCAGGTAAATCTTCCACCATTTGAAAAGTATAAGCAACAATACTTTTCAAACCTAAATTATTCAGTGTTATTAACATTAATTTAATAATATTTCTATAAAAAAAAACAGAATTTTGGTCACAATTGGGTTTTTACGACCTCTCATGCTAAAGAATGTTTACGAAAACCGTCTGAAATTTGCTTAACAATGTGGTAGAAACGTATCTCGGGAAGTCGAAAATAGGCCGTCAAATAGCGTGAAATGCTTCAGCGCTTCCGCGCTGGGGGAGCAGGGGTAGCTTACAGCGCTCCCACATACCCCTAACTTGTTTCGTCGGGCCCCTGCTAAAGTAGAACAAATTTTAACAAAAAAAGTTCACTTTCTTTGCTCCCTAGTCGTGCAATCATTACGCCCCCCACCCCCCAAATCTGGAGTTGGCTGGCGCCACTATTAATGGTTCTAGTTTGAAACCTCAATCGAACAGATAGTTAGGAAGCGTTCACAAATTATGCAACACTTTTTTCAAGTAATTTAGACCCTCCCGTCCCCCTTTGTCAACACCAGTGTAATACTTGGCAAGGACCCCCAACCTGAAAATAAGTACACCTTCTTAACCCAACCCCACCAACTGTAGTTTTTTTTACGAATTTGTTTTTGTGCGCTATGCTTAGTACTTAGGGCGTAATGAAAAATGATTTTGGAAAAAAAAAATTTAAGTTGTGAACAGAAGTTGGTTAAATAGTTTATCTAAAAGAATTTAGCGAGAGAATTTAGAAAAAATTGGCGAAAACTTATTTTGTGAAAATTGGTGTGTTACGTAACGTCACACTTCGTCCTACT
>JAHWFP010086198.1:57300-142763 GCA_023313725.1 Lithobius niger | reverse complement strand
GGCTTACATATGTATTTTATACGTTTTAGCATTTTTTAATACTAATAGAAGTTATTTTTTTCTTGGCTGGGTAACAACTACATTTTATATAGCTCTGATGAGACTATGATAGGTGAGACCTTCAACCAATATTAAATTACTTTTTTATTCTTTGATGGACTGTCCTTTAATTTTTGTATATCAGTCATTTTTGGAAAGCCAGAAACTGTGTTTCTGTCTTTTAGGATGGCCCTACCATGGGACCCGGGTTTGCTGTTTCACATGGAAGGTCACGCTGAGACTTACACTAGGAAATAGGCTTTGGGGTTATTACAGGCAGAACGAATTGAAATATCAAGCCTCTAGAAGGTTGCATATGGCTGGTTCGATTTTTGCTGCTAAAGATGACTTGTGTAAAGATGACACAAGTCATCTTAAAGATGACTCATCTGCTAAAGATGACTAATTTCCTTCTTTTCCTTGCTTGGCGAGAATTTGTTGGTTAAACATCAGGGAAGTGGCACAAGGGGGCACTGGGGTCCCCTTGGGGGTTCTATGGCTGGTTCGATTTGTACTGCTAAGAATAACGTGTGCACCAAAATTTCAAGATATTAGCTCGATTTGCAAGAATTTGTTGATCAACCTCAAGGAGGGGATACAGAGGGGTGTTGGGATCCCTTGGGGACATACTTAGGGGTTCCACGGTCGATGCTAAAAATGACTTGTGTATCAAATTTCATGTCTGTAGCTTAATCCTCAAGCCTCTAGGAGGCGGCACATGAGTTTTTTGGGGGCCATAGGGGTATTTCATGGGTTAATTCACGGGGTAGTTCAAAGTGTACAGCTAAGACTTGTGCACCAAACTTCATTTTTTTAGTTCGATTTTCAAGTTTTAGTTACTTCACTTAATGAATTCTACCCAGTGGTCTGCAATAATAAAATACTAGAATACGGCATTCGCATTAAAATCGCCTGCGAAAGGCCATGGTCGTTGTTAATGTCTATATTTTAAGCTACAAAAATTGAAATTATGGTTAAGTGGTTCGTCTTACAGGTTAGAGCAAAATTTCGTGCCTATAAGGTTTTCTGTCACAAGAATATTGAAGTCACATTAAAAGCGCAAAAGAAAGGCACCAGACCTTGTCCATTTCTACGTTTTAGGCTATAGAGCTTGAAAATTGATAAATTGGTTTGATGTCCAGGTGAGGGCAAAGAGTCTCAACAACAATAACATGGTCATACTGTGGACACTTAATGGTTCGATTGTTGTCATTAAAAAAATTGTAATGTAGTGAAATAGTTACGATACGACCCCAAATACCGACTTTCGTTGGTCTATGTCAACTCTGGGTGAAAATATAGGTTTCTAACATTTGACTTTTAACATACAAATTCATATATGAGGGTTTTTATGACGACCGCTATCTTTGATGAAGTCGCTATAAACACAATAACCAACAGAATCTCGGGAGTTCTGGAAACAATAACTCTTGGCGACACCACTCGTCATTGTTGGCAGAACTCACTCGACACCTTTGAATATCCTCTGAGAAATCGACATTACAATCAGACTAAAAAACTGTTTGAGAAAATTTAAGAAAATTTTAAGGGAAAGATGAGAAAGACAAAACATGACATCCATTGGTTTAAATTTACAGAAATGGTGATAAATGTTAGTTGTATGCATTCCCTGATGTCAGTTAGTCTATTTCTCCCGACAGTCCAAAATAAATACACCTTTTTTTTATCAATCAGTTTTTTGCCCTTGTTTGTTTTTGCACCTACTTAATTCCTGATCATCATTATCTGCTTTTTTAATTAACGAAAATCCACATTCAACTGGCTCGGTTTTACCATAAAAACAATCTGTAGCCTTTCTAATCAATGCAGTAGCATCATTACATGCCAACAGCTTATCAATCCCTTAATTGAATATATTTCTTTCAGTTTTGTTACTGGTAGTAATAAAACGATGGAAAAGAACTTTATTTCACCAATAGAAAGTCTTATTAGTAAACGTGAACACAGCAAAGGACAAATAGGCTAGTGCATGTAAAGAGGTGGTAGTTATAGGTATCTATCTTTGTACTAGCAGTAATTAATATTTCCAAATTATATGCTGCTTCATTGTTTCCTCATAATGGTGGTAATGGAGTAATAAATTGCAGAAAAATCCTAGACATGCTGTTCTATCCTTACACTAGATATCCTATCTCTCCATGCTGTAACCAGTCATCCCATAAATAAAAAAACTTCAAATTGAAAACATAAATTTACACTAAATGTTAACTTTGAAGTTGGAAAAATCAACATGAGAGAGTAGTGGAATGTAAGCTGCAGTAGCGTAAGAGGTATTTTTCGGCAGTTTGTGACCCAAATAAATAACATCTATGCCAGCATTTTTCCAACGTACCAAATTAAAAGTGATTACCTTACCGATACACTGACACTTTCCATCAAGGCAAGTCTTTAAACCTCCTAGTTTCTCACAAAGTTCATCACATTCTTCATTGGTACTGCATTCTTTGCCTTAATAAAAAGAAAAATATATATACATATGATACCATTAATAACACGAATATGCACTTATTAACATCATTTACATTTGTTAACCGATATTTATACTTTATTTTCGGAAACTAAAATCTATAAAATTCTGAAATTCTAAAATTCGAAAACTAAAATTATTAGTGAATATCTTATTTATTGGAGTAAACCGCGGTTAAAGGTCGAGTATAGTTCATCTTATGAATCCATTGCAATGCAACTATTGTAGTGCATCAAGAAAGAAAGTGCACCATACACCAGATTTTGTACATTAATAGCGTTACATCCAGTGGAGGTTTTAAGATAGAAAATTTAAAATGGGACATATTGTGGAGGAATAATCATGGTGCCAAAATGCACAGCGCATGTGAGTTACTCACCTATTTACACACTGGTAGTTTCCAAAGCGCTAAAAGGGCATCGTCCCAAAGGGCAGTAATTAGTAATTAGCTACATCACAAGATGCTGACTACTCGATTTGTTCACTGGTAGTGTCTGTACATGAAAATCATTCCCATCGTTCAAACATATCAACAAGGATGTAACGTGTGCTTAAATTTCTACCTGCAGTAATTCTCAACTGAATTCCAAATGTGATCCTTTCAACAATAATTCTACAATTTGAGGCTGCTTTGTTTGCTGAAAAACCAAAGGGGAAAACTGCACGTCACAACTGCCTTCAACGATATCGAGCAAGATGTTTCCATTGCAACATGGATTGTTTGCAATTCTTTCGCTCCATTTTGTCAACAGTGTAATTAATGATGTGGGGGGATTGAGGCTTAATGGCGCGTCGACAACTTGGTCATTAGCGCCAACCTCAGTCACAGTGCAGTGGTCCGGGTTGCCACTGCACCACACATTACAGAGATGTCATTCAAACCCCTAATCTAAATCTTGTCATACACCTGTACCTCCTGCAAAAATTAAAAAACACCGGACAGGAGGACAGACTTATCAGCCAATTGACGCGCAATGTCATGTCAATTAATGATGTCCTAGTTTATTTACTTTTTATTTGTCCTCTATTTTTCTTTTTATGCTTTATTTACCATTTGTGTACAATTGATTCTGACCTTCTTTATTTCCGCTTATATTTACATATTGGTGTATTTTTGTTTATCTTACAGATCCTCAGCTACAGTGCTAAACACAGGGCTGCACCAAGAAATTTTTTTAACCTACAGTGAAATCCAACCTTACTAAGTGTTCCGCCACACCTTAACTAGTTGTCGTTACCTAACTTTTTACCCACGGTTGCTGCAGTGAATTCAGTGGACTGGCTACGGCCCTGGTTAAACAATCTTACACGAAAACCTGTCAGAGGCAATTCTTTCTGACACGAATACTTATATCCTAGTGTAACTGCACAACCAGACGTTATTCAACAACAAAAAATAGATAATAGTACAACAAGGGTAAGGTGGAGTGAAAGGATCAAGCTTGCTTGGTTGGGGCAGACATGCTATCCTGTATGGGTAACGTACCCTGGCAACAACAAGGGCTATTCTGACAGTGTCCGATGAATGCTAGGCCAATGGTGAATGGTAACGGTGCCTGGCAAATGACACTCACTACATACGTGATTATTACTACAAACAGGCTGATGCTGGAACTAGACAATACCATAGCAAATAAAGCACAAAAACCCCTCTTACTGACGACTAAGAAATCAAAGATAATTCGTGAAGCATCCCTTTAAACTTTCCCTTATCCTAGCACTAATTGTTTTTATTTTTGCGTGCAGACAAAAAAAATAGTATCTTGCTTGGATGTGTTAAGGTTTGAGCGGCTGCTTAACGAATTAACTTTCATATTGTAAGTGCCACAGATAGGGGTGCTGGAAAGGGTGCCAGGCACCTGGGTGCAGAAGACAAAGGCGGTCCAAAATTCAATGCAGGGGGCCCAAATGTTTATCTAAAACTCCTGTAAAATAGACTGCAACCATGATCTCGGGAATTGTTTAGTTTGATGGGCCCTACATTTTAGCCTTGCACCACCTTTGAAAAACGCTAGCAGTGGCACGGTATTCTAGTCATTAGTCATTCGGTTTGTCTGATTCAAGCTCAAACCCCAAAACACATAACTGCACATGCATCACAGTGAAACCCCGCATGCATCATTACATCAAACTTGTGCCGGGAAACTGGCACTCGTTTACGATTAACCCCTAATCACTACCTAATGAGGCATCAAACACGATGTCGAGCTTTGTCGTTTTTCTATCCTCCTTAATAATTGGATGAAGCGACATGTTAGTAGACTACATGAGCATTCTTCATTTCAACTAGTCTAGATGAAAACGAAATTGTTATAATACTACAAGATATTAAATCTTCAGACGCATTAGGGCATGATAATTTTTATCTTGGCTTGTTTAAAAAGACTAAAAAAATTGTTCTATATTCGTGAAAATTTTAAATGGAGCAATAATTGATACGGCATTCTGGCCAGAAAAATTGAAAATACAAATTATAAGACCAATTTACAAAAAAAGGATGTAAAACAGATTATGAAAAATATAAACAGATTTCTATTCATCAATCTCTAAATAAAGTCATCGAGAAATTTTGTGCAATTAAAATAACACAATTTTTGGGTAAATTCAAAATAATAAATAAACAATATGGGTTCCAAAAACAAGGAAAGAACCGCTCAAGCCTTACATTTTTAATGAAGCCATCACAGGTGCCCTAATTCATGGTAAATATGTGGGTGTAATCCTATTTGATCTACACAAACCGTTTGATACGATTTCTAGGACATCATAATAAAAAAAAACTTTAAAAATATGGATTTAGACGTAAAATACTTACTATTTTAAAAGATTATCTATCAAACCAAGGAAGTATTTAAAAAATGGAAATAGCTATTGTGATAAACGTGCTACTAAATAATACTCTGGTGTGCCCCAGGGATCCATATTGGGACCTATACTTTTTTGTTATTATATTAATGACCTAGCACATGATATAAGCTTCGTTATTTTCGCCGATGACGTGTATCTACTAGAAATGGTCTATAATTCCCTAAAATTATAGTCTGTTTCCATAATAAATAAGTTACAGACTAGCTTTAACAAAATTCAACAGTGGTGCATAAATAACGGAGTATATTTCCGTGAAGATAAAACTGTCTAGTTAGATAGTAAACCACCACATGTCAACTTTGAAGATAACTTACAAATAAAACTATACCATGACAAAAATAACCCCAAAAAATACATTTATATTAAAAAAGTAACTAAAGCAAAATATGTAGGAATAAAAATTGGTAATCGCTGGAAATTTTAAGAACATAATCAACAATCATTAAACAATTAATCAAATGATACCAAAGATCTACCATTTAAAAAAATATACTTAGCACAAATAATAAAAATTAATTTGTAATACACTATTTGAATCAGTAATAAGATATGGAATTGAAATTTACGGAAAAGAAAAACAGTATTACTGAGACTAAGGAGAGTACAAAACAAAATAATAAGAATATTATTTCAAAATAACAACAACAACAAAAATTACCAGCCTCATAAACGAAACCAGTACCTTGAATATAAATGAAATAATTATGTACATAACTTTAATTAAAAACTCTTTTAAACCAAAAAGGGAACACGAAACTGTGAAGCAAAACTCCAAAGTTGACGCACAAAACTAAAGTCACCTCTATGGAGAAACTATAATGCCAAAATGAGGAAGGAATTTTATTGCAAATTTATCTACATCATTAAGGACGTATGATGTGCGTGTTTGTGCGTCTTCTTCTCTGGAACTAAAGCACCTACAAAGATGGGAGTAGTACCAAACGAAAGATAATTAAATTCCGCTCAGTTTAGGCTTTTCATCACTGTAACTTGATATTATGACCCTCAAAAACGCGAAAAACCTCGAAAAATTAACGTCTAAGTTTTTATTAAACCCTCATGATGTTTGTTTATGACGTCATAGTTTGTTCATGAAAACCTCCTCGAGCAAAGATAGATGATCTGGGAAAGGATGCACGGAAAAAATAACCTAAAAGGACGGCGTATTTTGCAACACACCACATATAAATCTTAAAATTATTTAGATCTTATATTAACTGACTTGATGCATGGAAAAATCAAAACAAAAGATTTGGTTTTAAAACGGTGTCAAACATTCGTGTTTCTGAAGCACGGAGGTGCGTGGATTGAACGAGCAAAGCGAGCGATTTCCCCGTAAACTAAACCTTTTCAATGTGTGTTTTGATTTGCTCTGTCAATCTTTCATTTCTCACCTTCGTAGGGGATTACTCTGGAGGAGAATTCGTACAAACGTGTAAACAAACAAATCGTATGTTTGGAATGATGTTGGTGAAATGTAGATATGATCAGGAATGTGACGAACGAACTGTGAGCAACATTTGCAATTAGTTTGTGTCGAAATAATCAGTACATCGAAATAATCAGTTCATAAAAATTACATGAATCATGGATCGAGTTGAAGCTATTAGTTACTAACTGAGATGATCTGGAGAAGGATGCACGCAAAAAATAACCTAAACAAACGACGAATTTGCAACGTAACACATATAGATATTAAAACTGGTTTGTATCAACTGACTTGACGCATGGAAACCCGGTTTTAAAAGGGTGCCAAACATTCGTGTTTCTAAAGCACGGTGGTGTGTGGGTGGAGCAAGCAGAGCGAGTGATTTCCACGCAGGTTAAACTTTTTCAATATGTGTCTCGCTTTGCACTGTCTCAATCTTTCATCTCTCACCTTCATAGGGGATTACTTCTAGAGGAGAAGTCGTACAAATATGCAAATAAACAAATCGTACGTTTTGTATGATATAGATGAAATGCAGGCGCGCTTAGGAATGTGATGGACGAACTGTAAGCAATGATTACTATTAGTTTGCGTCGAAATAATCAGCACATGCTTTTGCGATGCTCTTGAAATCAAAGAAATTATTGGAAGCATGAGTCGATGCGCACGTAGCTCTCGGATAGCCAGACTGTTGCAATGATTTATGGTTATCATTTGTTTATGCAGTGATGCCATACGAAAAACGCGTACTGCACTCTCACCATTTTCTTGATCGTTTTAGATGTGGAATGTCTATCAGCAGTACAAGAGTTGCAGCATGAAAGTTCCTCGAGCCTAACAAGACGACGCGGAATGAACGGGCGAAGTTAGCGACTCCGCTAGTCTTTAATTAACTGCCTGAAACACTAAAATATATAAATTTTTATTTTAAAGTAAAAGTGAAAAATTATTATATAAAAAACTCTGACAGTTACTTAGGTTGATACTGATAAGAAAAAGGATAAAAGGCAAAAATTCATGAATCCTGTTTCTATGCTTGAATTGTGAATAAAAAGTTATCTACATTTTCCTTTCAATGTTACTAATAATCCATATGTCATAATGTACCAAAGGTAACTGTAACTTTAATATTTATATGAACATTGTTGTAGGTAATTTAAATATATATTGCAGTGAGCACAAATAAGCAAGAAATTGCTTGTGTTCTCGTTCTATTAAAAATAAAGAAAGGAATTTCTTTCAGTCCAGCAGTCCTGTCAGGAGATAGCCTTTGAAATGCCCTGCGTCTTGAGGCTTGGGAGTATGCCAGTTGCCCCTTGGCTTGTCCCGGGTGGCAGTTTCATTTTTGCTCTGGCGTCCCTTCCGAAGGGTTCCACTCTACCAGCAAGGTACTTACAGGAGTTCCGGCGGCTGAGTTCTCAGTACGCCGGTTATCTGCGCCTGTTTACTGATGGGTCGAAGTCCGACGTTGGCGTGGCGTGTGCTTGTGTGTGTAAGGGTGTAACGGTTGCCCATCGCCTTCCATCAGGCTATTCTGTGTTCTCTACAGAGCTTTTGGCTCTTGGTTTGGCGGTGGAATGGATCCTTGACCTTCAGGGCACGCATTTCATTGTCTTTAGTGATTCCATGAGTGCCCTAGAGTCCTTGGCGAATTACAATCCTCGGAACCCCTTGACACAACGTGTCCAAGCTTTGCTTTCCCGCTTGCCTGGCCAGCGGAAAACCGTGCTTTTCTGCTGGATCCCGGGCCATGTTGGGATAGCAGGGAATGAACAAGCTGATTCTGCTGCGAAAGGGGCCCTTTCTGGCCCTCTCGGTAGGGATCTCAGCCTAGTTCCCTCAGATGCCTTTCCAACTCTGCGTCTGAGGTTACACGCTTTTTGGCAAACCTTGTGGGACAGACAGGACGGTAATAAGTTACGGGCCATTAAAGGCACTGTCGAGGAGTGGCACTCGGCGTGTCGCCGCAGTCGCCGTGAGGAGGTTTTGTTGGCCCGTTTGCGGATTGGTCACACCCGACTTACTCACTGTTTCCTTTTGCGGGGGGTTGACCCTCCTGAATGTTCTCGGTGTCGACGGCCACTTACGGTCCGGCACTTACTTGTTGATTGTCGCCATCTTGATGGTGTTCGTCGTCGGTTCCATCTTCCGCATGACATTGCGCGTCAGTTGGGCGATAAGTCTGTCCTCCTGTCCGGTGTTTTTCAATTTTTGCAGGAGGTACAGATGTATGACAAGATTTAGATTAGGGGTTTGAATAACATCTCTGTAATGTGTGGTGCAGTGGCAACCCGGACCACTGCACTGTGACTGAGGTTGGCGCTAATGACCAAGTTGTCGACGCGCCATTGGGCCTCAATCCCCCCCCCCCCCTCATCAATCATTTTAGTTTATTCTCGGTTTATTCGTAACAATCGAATACTGTTGTTATAAGACGGGTGTCCGTTTGGGTCTAGATGAAGTCCGTGCTGTGCACGGGTGGTGGTTGATGCACCATTTGCAACATTGGGACGGCTTGCTCTTTCATGTGTTTGTTGCGGAAGGCGTGTGTCCCGTTCATGTATTTTTTAACACACTGGCTAACAAACGCTGATATTCGTTTGCTTACTCAGGCTCCATTGGCATTCACACAAATATTTCCACCGGTTGGCACTAATGACCTAGCTGTCGACGCGCCATTAAGCCTCAATCTTCCCCCACCGGACGGCGTCATTTTAATGACGGCTTTGTCATTTTTTTCAAGATTAAGAAGCATATACCTGAACTGAAGCATTGTTTCTCCATCGTTTCAGTTTATTGGCAACAATCAGTTTTTAGTTTATTGCCAACACTGCAACTCGTTTACAATAATCGAATAATGTTATTATTAGACGGGTGGCCGGGTGTTGTTGACAATAAACGCAGCATTGTTACTCTTATTATTAGACGGGTGTCCATGTGGGTTGGGTGGCCGTTTTACAACACTGCAACTCGTTTTTATTAATGTAGATGATGTCGTCCACCAACAATATGGTAAGAATTTTGCTTATTGTTTGCTAAACAGCGAAAGTCTTATCACATTGTTGGTGAAATCCATCGTCTAACTGAAACGTGAATGCTAGCTCTACAACGTTTTAAAAGAGCAGATCTTTTGCATTTTAAATAGAAGCTAATGTAAACGCACTTTGGATAAATCCAAATTGCCTGTTATTCCAAAGACCATTCTCCTGAATCGACCATCAATGAAAACGGTAAATTTCTTCAAACTTCTTCCTGACTTTTACTTTTTGTAGTGAAAGTTAAATACGATTTTTCTGTCATAAAATGGCAGAATGGCATGTATTTCGAGGGTGGTGTGACGCCAAGGACTACAGGGCACTTTTGGAACCCATGAAGATGATAAAATGTGTACCCTGAAGTTCATGGATCCATCAACCAGATAACTCCATATCAAAGCAAAGATTCGTTGGATACCTGGATGTAACTTACACTCTTATCTTCTTTTTGATTGGGGGTACCTTTCAGAGCCTTACCTGAGATATCCGAATTACTAGTAAAACATTTTGCGACATTTTTTTCTGTCAATGAAAAATGTCCATCTGATTGCTTGTGAAACAAAGAGCAGGCTGAAGTACCATTAGATTTTCATTCTGATGCCAACGCAGATTACAACTATCCATTCTCATTTATTGAGATTGAAGAAGCTCTAAATGAGGTGGATGACTCTTCTCCAGGGCCAGATAGAATTAATTCACAATCCTTAAAGATTTGTCATTAGCTTCAAAGGTCAAGGTCAATAAGCCTTAGAAAACAGAAGTAATATTTCTAATTCAAATATTTACCTAAAGTTCAATATCGATATTTGTATTTGCTGACTGTGTTCATAGTGATACTGCTTTATTGTATGGGTATTTTTCAATGCCTCACTTAATATTGTCTTCAAAAGTTTCAGCTAGGATTGTCTTCAATTGCATGCAAATTAGTCTTTTCGTGGTTGGGTTGTACTGGACGACATGTTTCTTCATTTAGTAATGTTAAGTTGACGCTCAAATTGTTCAATTGTTATTGTCTTGTCGGTGCGAGCTGGAAAATACCCATCGATCATTGAAGATGCCGAGAGAATAGTGTATGTATTGATAGGCCTGAGGCCATTGCAAATGCACCCATTCATTGAATGCTTTGCAGGATTTGACTGGCACTCACTAGGATGCTGGTACGACAAGGTTGCTACGTTCTCACCTCAATGAAGCATTTAGATTATGTACATAAATGAGGGTTCGGCATTATTACTCATGCATGAGAGCCTATATGTGAAAAAAGAAGAGCCTTCCTCTCATTCCGTCTTTCTGTGGCTTGCAGTTAACCTATACGAGTTGCCAAAAAAATCCTTCTTCAGAAGTATTGTTTGACTACAGTCTAGCCACACGAGAGTCTATCTAGATTAGCTAGACTAGCGAGAGTCTACCTAGACTTTCCAGTCAAAGGTTTATTAACACTTGCAAGTCCGCAGGTTTTTATTTTCTTCAGGATACCGAATATTGTTTTCACGGTCAGTTACCCCATGGAAGGTGGCATTTCTTGAAAGCAATTTGCTGTTGATCTTTTGGAAGTATGACACTACTTTAGAAAGACACTTACAGAAACATCTCGTGCTTTCAGCCAACTTAATTTAACTAAATTTGCAGATTTATGAATACAGAATGTCATTGAACAAAGCAGGGCTTTTTGTGGACCACTGACAAGGGGGGGGGATTGAGGCTTAATGGCGCGTGGACAGCTAGGTCATTAGCGCCAATTTTAGTCACAGTGCAGTGGTCCGGGTTACCACTGCACCACACATTACAGAGATATTATTCAAACCCCTAATCTAAATCATGTCATACATCTGTATCTCCTGCAAAAACTGAAAAACATCGGACAGGAGGACAGACTTATCGCCAAATTGACGCGCAATGTCATGCGGAAGATGGAAACGACGACGAACACTATCAAGATGGCGACAATCAACAAGGAAGTGCCGGACTGTAAGTGGCCGTCGACACCAATAACATTCAGGAGGGTCAACCCCCCGCAAAAGAAAACAATGAGTAAGTCGGGTGTGACCAATGCGCAAGCGGGCCAACACCACCTCCTCACGGCGACTGCGGCGACACGCCGAGCGCCATTCCTCGACAGTGCCTTTAACAGCTTGTAATTTACACAACCACTGACAAGGTAATATAAGAGTCAACAAGTTAATATAGGAAAATAAAAACAGTTATTAAATGACAGTAAAACTGTATAAACAGAGTATTGAAGACATAGTGTACAGTAACTGATTCTAAGAGATCAGTTACAGGAAAACAATAAACATAACAAAAGCTACACTACAAAAATTGCCAAGGAACAATAACACGTAGACTGCGATATATACACTTCAAAGTTTGTTTTTAACAATTGGATGGGAATTAACCATTACAACGCCAGAGGAAAGTGCATTCCAAACGGAAATTCCATGATAAGAAAAGGAATATTTATGGTAGTCTCGTGTTACTTGATTCATAACTGAATTGAAATGGTGTCCCCTGTGCGTGAATTACCTCTCAATGAGAAGAAACATACAGGATCCAGTCGTTCAACCGTTCAGAAGCGATAAAGTTCATTCTTTAATCTTCGTAATTCAATGGACTCTATGTTTAAAGCTCGTAGGCATTCAGAATACCGTTTGTTTATATTTCCTTTTAAGTATTTGGTAAAATTTCGTTGCACAGATCTATAATATATGTCTGATGTCAAGGGTAGAGACCACACAAAACTAGCATACTCGAGAATTAGTCTCACATACACACTTCCGGCACAAGCCAAAGTTAGTATCAAGAAATACGAACCAGCATCTGTTAATTGTTGAATTTTGTGGACAGAATGATTACAATGGGACCTCGTTTTCAGGTCACCAATGAATCAAACGCTCATGTCTTTGACCTAATTAACAAGTTCAAAGAAGGAATAATAGTTTTTTTTACATTCCTGGAACCTATGTGAAGTATCCTGAACGTAGAGCCAGAAAGAGGTAGCCACCATTTAACACACTATATCTCCAAATCCTGGAGAGATGATGTTAACTAGACATAATTATTTTGGTTTTTAATGATAGTGAGAGACTGGCCACCATCCATCAATTTTGGCATTTTAACATAGGGGCTTTTGGACAATAAGTCATCGTTATAAATAACAAATAGAAAAGGCTTCAAAATAGACCCCAGAGGGATGCCACTGACTGCTCATTCTGCTTTCATCAGACCGTGAGGAACCTTTGAAAGAAACTCTTAATCCATTTTAAACTTATCTTTCTCCTCAATTACATTCGCAACCTAGGCAGAAAGTAACTCAGGATTTAGCATAAACTTAGTGATGGCAACTCTTTACACATGGCCATTGAATACGAAGAATGTCGATCATAGTACTCGACTACACTTGACAAATGGCAAAAGCAGAATGAGTTTGAGGCACTTAAAAAGGGGTACTTTGCTGCCCTTTTTCACTTATATCGTGTGAAAACTCATAAAACACGCTCTGTAACACCCTTCCTTTCCTTTTTTAATTCGGACTTGGACAAAGCAGAGCCTATTAAATGATATATTTGTGTCTAATTTGGTTATCAATAACCAAGTCACACCTCCCCTGTTTAACACTAAAATTCCTAACTCCACAATGTATCCTTTTACCAGATCATGAGTAATCGACACACGTCACAACATGAAGCCTAGTCTTTCTGTGGGCCTTGGTGGTTTTTCCTCCTATTTCTTCAAACAAAGAAATTGTCAATGAAGTATGCGAAGTATTACTCTTTTTGTTTAAATTATATTTCTCCACGGGCAACATACATTAATTATGGAAGAAATCACAAGTCACAACAATCTTTAAAAAGGGAAATAATTCCAACTCGCGAAACAACTGGACTATTGTTCTAACAGTGATGTCGTGCAAAGTCATGGATTCAATCATTAGAACTGACCTACTTCGGTATCTAACGCATCATGGACGTCTTAATCAAGACAAGTTTTGTTTTCTTCCTGGCCGCTCAACGACTGTCCAACTTCTGGTTGCACTAGACCATTGTGTGGTGCAGTGGCAACCCGGACCACTGCACTGTGACTGAGGTTGGCGCTAATGACCAAGCTGTCGACGCGCCATTAAGCCTCAATCCCCCCCCCCCCATTGGACTAATGCGCTTGACCTCGGCATACCAATAGATGGTGCTTGTTTTGACTTCCAGAAAATGTTTGAGTCTGTTGTACATAGCAAATTACTACACAAACTTAAGATGCTCCATATTGGAGGTAATCTCTTCCAGTGGCTGGTCGGTTTTGGGTTAACCGGTCAGAGTATGTTCAAGTGGGTACCACCAGTTCCACTTCATGAGACCTTTGTCAGTGGCGTACCACAGAGATTGGTGCTGGGACCACTCCTGTTTGATCTTTATCTGAATGATCTATTTGCAGGGCCACAGTTTAGTCATTTTTCACATCTTAAATTTGCGGATGACCCGAAAGAAAGCACCCCGATCACTTCTTTCTCTGATGGCTACCAGGTTTCGACTAGTATCCATACTGTGTTGCAGTGGCCACTCGACTAGCAGCTACGTTATCTGCCACAAAATGCAATATGTTCCACTTTGGTATTACAACCCCAGCCTTATTCACAGTCTATCAAGCACATCCCTCGACGGAGTCTATTCCATACATAACCTGAGAGTGTGGTTCTCCAGCGACTTGAAGTCCACAACTCCCTGTCACCTGATTTCAACCTCGGCCTAAGATAGGTTGTCAATCGTCCGATGTTGCTTTACATCTGCTAGTATTGTGACAAAAATTTGGGCCTACAAGATGTTTGTGCGACCGATCCTTGAGTATGCAAGTCTGGTTTGGTCACCCTACCTTTTGCAGAATATTGACCACCTGGAAGCCGTACAACGCTGATATACTCATGGTCTTAATGGTACCGTAATCATTCTCCCAACACACGGTTATCAATGGCACGCCATGATCCCCTTGAACTCCCGAGACTGAAGGCTGACCTTGTTTTGGTATTTAAAATTCTGAATGGATTCCTCTCTATCGATGTTCTCTTCTTCACTATGGCCCACAACAGTAAAACTCACGGCCTTTCACTTAAATTAAGCATGCCCCTTCCACGTACGGACTGCAGAAAGTTCTGCATCTCGAGTGATTGGACCTTGGAATTCTCTTCCGGAAGCTTTTGTCAATTCGCCCTCAGTTAGTGAATTTAGGCATCGCTTGGATGACCATCCACTTGGCAAGTTTTTAAAAAGAAATTACAGAACTTAGACATTTTCCCTGTTTCTTTTCTGTTCTTCTGACCATTATTGGTCAAATTCTTGTTTATTTATTTATTTATTTGTTTTAGGGTGTAATCATCCAAATTATACCTGGTCAATTTTTGAAATCCAAATTGCGTGGAACAGGATCAAAAGTTGTTTTACAACTTTACAATAAAAACATCAATCCAATTTCTGACCTCAACAGCTCTAGACCAGTTGTCATGCCATTTTAATATCTGGAGGACTGTTGATTTTCTTGATACAAAACCAAACTCAGCACACAGACTGTACTAGAGCTAGCACCCATAAATGTTCTGCCAGTTTTATCATCTGAGGGTCCCTCCATTCTTTAAACTGGCACTCAATGCCTATGACAGGTGGATTTGAATTAGGTTACTGATAACAAGCTGCATTGCCTGATGTTCCTGTCTGGCGATCATCATCATGGTATAGTCATTGGGTAAAGGTAGCCGTGGCTCATCGCCGCACAAGCCACACATCCTTGACTCACGAGATCATGCTCCATAATAGGAGTGCACCAGCGTGCATACCTTGCGCTGTTTTTTGCCTATTGCACGTTTCTTGCTGGAGTAAAAAGCATTACAGGCATCCCGTGTTTATTGTGGGATACGTGGAATGCGCTCAAAAACATTGCTTGATAACGCATGAAATATTTTCAAGGACATTATTCTGCAAGGAAATAAGGCTGTATAGTCTATTTTAGAGTGTTTGTTTTTGGTAATTTTTGTTTTATTTAAATAAAGCCTACCTAAATTTGTCTTACGTTTATTCCCGAGGCTAGTCAGCTACATTTTGTTTGGCTTCTAAGCAGCATTGCATTCGTTTTCACTGTGTTGCCATCCCTTTCACCTTTTGCTCTACATTTTTAACTAGTAATTTGTTTGTAGCTTTCCGCTGTATTTGTGCCGTTGTATTGTTTGCCTAAATTATTCATCAAAGTGTGAGCTAAAAAATCATTAGGGTGTCGTTCCCTTCCTATCATGTCATGCCTTCCTTCAAACCACGTGCGTGAGATGTGATGGACCTAATGGCCTATAAGAACGTCGTTCCCTGCCTTCAGTATGAGAATAGTTCTAATGTTAATTTTTTGAAGTGGCAACACCATAATGCTCCAATTGTCCTTTTTACCCAACTGTTCCAACCCTCTTTTCTATCACAACACTCACAGCGAGAGGACTTTTATGTATCTGTGTGCTGCATATAACGAACTAAGAATAAAGATATGCTACGCCCTGAGTAAATGAGTCCAAAAATCTGCTACCAGTATTCAGTGTTTTACGAAATTATTATTGCTAATCCGAAGATCACCAAACTCGCAATGAATCCAAAAATTCAAAATCAACAAAACAGCCACTTCAGTCTTCACAGTAAAAATTTACTGTGTTGGCTGCCAATCTCAACAATCCTGCCCATTAATGAAACAGAAGTCAGAACAACCTGGTACCCGATGTCAGCAACATCAGCAGGTTCAACGCCATTACTTCCTACGAGGTAATAAATCATCCAGCGTGCGTCCCTATGAAAACTTAGGTACATGAAACGATAAAAGCAAACTCCTGCATCACTCAGTAGTTTTTTTTTACCTATTACTTGGTTGTACCATGTTTAAATTGCGTTTTCTATTTTACACGTAAAAGCAATCCTGAATTTTATAGAATTCCCCACATAATAATTTCGATAAGTATTAGCAAAGCTTGACTTTGACATGTTAAGTTTTAAAAGCATCAATAGTTTTTCTAGATTAGGAACATAGTCTTTTGGAAACCTTCTTGCAAGCCTGGTGGGGGTTCACTTCTCATACTACTATTACTCGCAATTTTTAGGTTAACTTAATGCCCAGACTGAGACATAAAAATTTCCAAACGATATGCAAATGCATTTCGTTTGTAGTGGGAGAACTTGTGTATCCTGGAAACCAGGAGTTGACTGAGAACCGTAAAATTCAACTGTTACATTATTGGACTGAGTGTTAAACCAATTTAAATACATAGGATGATCAGTATTGATAGTTAATGTTTTTGAAAGCCTCCTTCAACCACCTCTTTGGTAACTTTTGACGATAATTCTTCAAACTTGGGAATAATTTATTGGGAAGGTAATAGGTGAATTGGACACTTGTAAGCTATGAATAAACAATAATAATTAAAGAATGAAAATCAATGAATACACAATTGCGAAACTGTCACACAAACCAATATTTTTTAAATAACTTCCCTTTAAACGCAACCAGCATATTGAGCAGTATGCAAAACCTTTTTAACCAACTGTTTCAACCCTATTTTCTATCGCAACACTCACAGCGGGAGGACTTTTATGTAGCTGTGTGCTACATATAACGAACTAGGAATAAAGATATGCTACGCCCTGGGTAAATGTGTGTGCAAAAACCTGCTACCAGTAGTAAATGTTTTATGTAATTATTATTTGTAATCCGAAGATCACCAAACTCGCAGGGAATCCAAATTATTTATTAGTTTTACCTTTACTTTTTTTTCATGCTTAGCAATTTTAGGCTTCTTCCGTCACATTACTAAAACAATTGAAGTTCACGTGCACCAATCTTCGCAACGCATTTGACCTATCACTACAATTCCAAATTCTACGACAGAAAATTAATATTACATACCAAAGCAATAACACCTTCCAATGAGACAATTGCTTGTTCCTCCACGTTCCAAACATGCCTTAGGACACTCTGCTTCCGTTCTGCATCGTTCGTCTGTCAAAAAAAATATCAAGAAATTAATCATTCGGCTGGAAAGATTATAATTATTGTTCTCTCTACGTGTCTTTTCATTTCCTTGGTTGAGGTTAATTGTTGCAACAGCTGCTCATATATTTACATTACTCAAGAGGTGTGTTTTTGGTATGTAAGAATGAATGTGAAATAAACCAATAGTTAAATTAATGTTGAAAAAAAAATGATTTTCTTTTTTTTACACAGAACTTTAAAATATAGTTTATTCTTTGCACTTCAATTTTGAGTAACCGACCTAAAAATATGTTTATTCTTTAGCATCAAAGAACTAATGTGTTTAGCTAGTAATTCCTAACTGCAGTGGGCCATCCAAAATGGGCTCTCTTTCAACCATGCTAAATGCAAGATCCTACACCTTCGGTACAATAATCCAAAATACAAGAACTCCCTCGGTTCTACATTTCTCCAATATGTTACCGAAATACGTGACCTTTGAATCATCGTTGATTCTCATTTCATTTCCAGGCCTTTGCTACTGCTTCCAAAACTAGACGTACTGGTAATTTTATTCTCAAGTTTCTCACTACAGCTAGTCCTTTCATGTAAAAACTAATTACCACATACTACGTAAGACCCTATCTTGAATATTGCATCCATCACGGAGGCCATTTTATCATAAATTTTGACAACTTTTTTAAAGGAACCTTTCGGTATTTCACCAAACGTGCTGTTTGCCTTTTTGCTCTTCCCTACCCCAAAAGGCTGCATGCCTTGGTCTCACTTTCCTCAGTATTCGCTTTGACAGGGGTGACCTTCTTCTTGTTTTCAAGATTCTCCTTGGCTACGATACTCTCTCATGTAACGCCTTCTTCACTCTTGCCCACTCTAATGTTACTCACAGAGAGTTGTCAGACTGTGGAATAGACTGCTGAAATACATTGTCAGTGCCTCCAGGGTTGATAACTGGAAATCTTCTTTTGACAACATGTCTCCATTTTTAATGCTGCTTAAACACGAGAGGCTTTGCCTTTGCCATCACCCCCTTTAATTTACTAGAACTTCTGGGCATATGTTTTATCACTAAAATCAGCAAATATTACGCACAACCACGGAGGGCTCATGAAAAAAATGTTTAAATTTATTCACAATTGGGAACACATAGGCCTATATTACTAAATAATAATAATATACAAGTTTGTTGCAAACGCAACCGAAATGGCAAGGGCCTGGTGACCAATAACTGCCATCTAATGTTAAAACTAAAAAATTAAATTACTAAAGTTTATGAGTTTAAAAGTTTAAAACGAAGATGAAAGCTCGGTTGCAGAGGAAGGGTAGATAGTATCGGGTTGGGGTCACGAATGCCTTACCTAACATATTACGAAGGCACATTTTAGAGGAGGTCATATGCCATACCATGTTGTATTTCCGTGGGCATCACCTAGGAACATGTGTGAAACTTTACGCCTTTCAGCAGCAACGCCATTAAGCTTACTAATTCTAGATGAAAATTTAAGGTTAACCTTCTATACACTATAAGCGTTGGACTTGGTTTTTTTTTTAATTCAGTAGATATTTTTAAAAATGATTATTATTAGTGTAAGTGCAAAAACAAATTATTCACAAGCTAGATAAAATAAAAGGCCTTGGCAAACGAAAACATTTAATATTTTCAAATTAAATGTTCCAAATTCCATACCCGTAAACCAATTGTCCATTAAACTAAAGTCAAAAATAAAATAAAAAATACAAAAAAAATAAGCAATAATCAAGCAAGAAGCTAATTTACTGAAAATTAAGGAAAATAATGCTGGGTTCCTAAGTGACAGCATAGGCATTCTAGGCATCCCTACTATGAAAATGGATTTTTTTTTATTTGTATACTGTATTGTTTTTTTGCGTCAAGGCAACTAGCTTACCTAACCATGCTGGTGCAATTTTTTTTGTCTGCCGTTAGTAGTAAATATATTGTAGTGCAGTCCAAAGTCTCTTTCTGTCTTAATAACAGCTTGCAGCCAGGTTTTTGGTTTCCAGTCACCTGGTCAATGGTGGTTTAATACCAAAGTCTTAACCTTTTCATTACCTTTCTTATTTCACTGGCGAATAAACTATTTTCAATATTTTCCTTGATCCAACCGTTAATAATTGTCAGGCCCATCGCTGTTGACGTCATTTGATACTGCAATGGTAATTTCAAGATGTAAGCCTCATCATGAACTCCCCCCCATGATAAAAGTCAAACTTTAAACTCCTATAGTCTCGCCCAGAATTGACATAGACCAACGAAATTCGGTATTTGGGGTCGTTTTGCAACTATTTCACTGTATTACAAATTTTAATGACAACAATCGAACCGTTCGGCGTCCACAGTATGGCCATTTCATGTTATTGTTGTTGTTGTTGTTGTTGTTCTTGTTGTTGGGACTCTTTGCCCTCACATGGAGACCGAACCACTGAACCGATTTTCAAGTTCTATAGCTTAAAACGTAGGTATGGACATGGCCTAATGCCTTTCGCAGGCTATTTTAATGTAACTACAATATTCTTGACACGGAAAGCCAAATGAGGTAAAACATTTGCTCTCACCTAGAGATCAAACCAATGAACCGATTTTCAATTTGTATATCTTAAAACGTAGGTATTAACACCAACCAGGGCCTTTTGAACCCGATTTTTATATTACTGCAGTATTCTAATCGGCAGAGCAATTATTATTGCAGAGCATAGGGCAGAAATCATTAATGTACTCTTTGCCCTCACTTGGAGATCGAACCACTGAACCGTTGCAGGCTATTTTAATCTAACTACAATTTTCTTGACATGGAAATCCAAATGGGCTAGAACGTTTGCTCTAACCTAGAGATCGAACCAATGAACTGATTTTCAATTTGTATAGCTTAAAATGTAGGTGTTAACACCAACCTGGGCATTTGAACACGATTTTGATGTGACTGCAGTATTCTCGTTATTGTAGAGCACTGGGCAAAAATCATTAAGTGGCGTAACACATTTTTGCAAATCGAGCTAGAAACATGAAATTTGGTACACAAATCTTGGACCCCATGAAATACCCAGGAGTGTTTTAAGCACCTCCCCCCCCATCCCAGCACCCTCCGCCCCGTGCCCCCTCCCAGGGGCTTTGGCAACAAATTCTTATAGATCAAGTTAAAATCATGAAATTTGGTCACAAGTCGTTCTTAGCAGCATAAATCGAATCAGCCATGGAACCCACATGAAATACCCACAAAGAGACCCTTAGCATCCCCCCCCCCCCGTGCCTGAGGTTTGACCAACAAATTCTTTCAGATCGAGCAAAAAGCATGAAACTCGGCACTCTAGTCATTCTTAGCATTACAAATCAAACCAAGCATGGAACCCCCACGAAATATTCGAAGGGGCCCCCATAGCGCTCCCCTGTGCCCCCTCTCTGGTGCTTGACCAACAAATTATTGCAGATCGGGCTAAATGCTTCGAATTGCGATACACAAGTCATTCATAGTTCAACAAATTGAACTATCTATGGAACCCCCTCGAGATAATCTACAAGGCACCACAACGATCCCCCCCCCACCCCGTGCTCCCTCCTTGAGCCCTGACGAACACATTCTACAAGATTGTGCTAAAATAATGAAATCTGGTACACAAGTAATTGTTAGCATTAGAAATCAAACTAGCTATGGAACTTCCGCGATATCATCCAAGGCCCCTCAGAACTTCCCCTTATTCCCGCTCAATGAGGTTGATTTCCGAAAAATTCTTGTTGACCGTACTGAAAGCATGCATTTTGGTACACATATCATTCCTAGAACTAGAAATTGAACCAGCCATGGATCCCCATGCAACCACCAAAGCCTCCCCCAGCATCCCCCCTACCAGGGCACCCCATGAAGCATCAATTACCAACAAATTCTTGTTGAATGTACTAAAAGCATCCATTGTAGCAGTGGAAATCCAACTACACATGGAACACCATGAGATACACTCACCCTACAGTGCTTCTGTGTCCTCTCCATGAGGTTGATGATCAACAAATTCTACTTCGAATTGTACTGCTAAGAATGATTTGTGTACCAATTCACGTTTTAGCACGATCAGCAAGAATTTGTTGATCAAAATTGGAATTTCGAAATGGAAATTGGAATTGGAATTTGTTAGCCAAAATTCATAGTACCAAAATTCGTAAAACTACAGGTGAGTGTGGTAGGGGGACAGGAAGGGTCCTTAGGGGATATCTTGAGAGACTTCATAGCTATCTCGATTTATTAGCTAAGAATTGACTTGTGTACAAAATTTCAAACGCTCGATGTTCATAATTAGCCCAAATTCTGGCCGTAAACAGCAATACTAATCCTGAAAATCGAACCAACGAACCGATACTCAATTTTACAACATAAAACATACATATGATGAAGGCCTATGGCCTTTTGAACGCTATTTTAATCGGGAAATTTTGCTCTCATGTAGAGATCGAACCAAAGAACCAATTTTTAAATTTTATAGCTCTTAAAATTGAGTATTAAATAGGCTTTCTTATAACAGTTAATTTAAGGTCATTACAGTATTCTTGTCTGTGTTATTCTTGCTGAGATAAAAAAAAATACTGGATATTAGTATTAAAAAACGCTTAACCGTATAAAATACGGATGTAAGCCTTAAAAAACTTAAAGCCAAAAAGGAACAGATATTGGAAAAAGACAGGTAAGCCATCAGCATCGCACTAATACGTGAAAATAAAATCTCCAGCTTGTTTTTTTTTGGGGGTCTCTGGAGTTTCTTTTACACGTATTAATGCGATGCTGATGGCTTGCATGTTTTTTTCTAATATCTGTTCCTTTACAGCTTTAAGTTTTTTTAAGGCTTACATCCGTATTTTATATGCTTAAGCGTTTTTTAATACTAATAATGATAACAGTTTGTACTGCTCTTGTAGTTCTCAGGTGTGAAGCTAGGTTACAGAGGGGCGCCATGCTAAGTCTGAATTTTAACTAATAAGCATAGTTGTACTAAGTAGGAAATTGTTTTTAGGTTGGCGAATACATAAAACTAACTTAATACAGCTATCTTCTGATGTAAAGAAATTTGAAGTTAATGGTCTAGTTGCAGTTATCCAACAAATTACTTACTTGCATCTCTAGCAGATAGACCCCAATCACCGGCCATTCTCTTTTCGAGCTCATCTCCCGTCTCTTTATCTTCTATAATCTCTTCCTCTGTGTCTTCAGAAGAGAAAAAAGAATAAGTTTGTCCGACCAACTCTAGTAATGAGGTAAGCAAAACACAGAGCACAATAGCGAAATCTTATCAAAACAGAAAAAAGAAATCTAGTCCAATACCACAACTATTAGTGCTGGACTTAATTATCGTGTTATGCATTTTATTTGTCTTCCTGTACTTTCAACTCTTTATTATTAGGGAACGTCCCTCCAAATATATAATTGTCAGTAAGGTATGAAATCATTTTTACATTTTGTTAACATTAAATAAAAAGAATAGATTAAGGTTCGTCTGCTATAATGAATTCCAATAATTTAATGCCCTTTTCGGCGAAGGAAAGCCCAGCTGAAACAATACGCAACAATGTAAAAACCCATTGTTGCCGGGAAAGCCCGCACTTTCATCTGAAGGCGGGAAAAGTGCGGGCATTCCCTAGGGAATGCCTGGGGTTTGAAAAACAGCTTATTTTAACAAAACAAAACAGAAAACACGTTTGTAGTAGCAGAGCACTATATTACAATGCCGTTACATTTGCAAAAGATTACGTAATGATTGTATAATGGTTACAGTTTTACTCACCAAATGTTTGACCGGGATTTCATTTGTAACACTCCGGCCTGATACATTTGCTACGACGTTCAAAATACCGATGATATTTGCTTGCATACCACGGCTACTTTTCTTGTACTGTTGTAAGGATTTCAAGTTACGGTGGCTATAGTTGTTTGCACAATGAGCTGCTTTTCTACGTTGGGTCGATACAAAGTTGTTGCTGACACGAATGTTGTGATTGCTTAATTAGCCCTCCAACTTAGCAATTGGCATCTGTTGAAACATTTTTGACGATGTTGCCCGGAACATTTTTACCCACGGGGCGGTTGTAATACAAAATGTTATTACTGTTTTTCTTTTTGGGGCAAAAATACACAACCTCAGTATTTGCATGTTCGGGCCAATAATTTTGATACAGTCTGTGCACGTTGCCAGGACAACGAGAAGGATTGTCGGGAAGAGAAAATGCTTTGACTCTCTTTGGTTGCACTTTTATATGTTTTAAATAAATAAGCACAAATTCCTGTAAATTACATGAAAGAAAGATGAAAACAAGCCAAACAGCAAAAATAATACACTAGAATTAACGTAGTACAGCAAGCCACCTTTGGAGTAGCATGACCCGGATTCAAACTAGCAACTCAATTCGTCCCTAGATCACATAGCTGTTCGGCTTGTTTTCTTCTTTCCTTTTATATGTTTTAACCCACGTTGATTTATTTTTGAAACGTTTAATATGTATTCAAGGTATTCTCGCCCATTTTCATTTGACCTGCCAAAAGTTTGTTGTCTTTGTGCTAATCCTCAATTTTGTCACGCAACGTACCAACATGCACATCGAAAAGCACAAACACGGAATACGGTAAGGCATTTTGATCATCAGTAGCCTACCAAGAATTTTAGTTTACCGCAACTCGTTCAACTATTTTCGAATCTTTACCAATAATGTAAAACATTGGCCCGTTATTTCAAGAACGTAACAATACCACGGTCTTTCCAAGCATAGAACGTCTGCCAACAATAGCCAACAATGTGAACGAGCTCTTCGCCGTAATGGGCATTAAGTCGGATAATGACCGAAAACCTTGTGCATTCCTAAACAATGGCCCTCGGGACGCTGCGCGCCCTCGGGCATTGTTTAGGAATGCCCGCGGTTTTCGGTCATTATCCTTTACGCAAATCTTCTTGCAAAGAAGAATATAAGTAAGAAATAACAATAAATGATATGGCAAAGGGTGAAATGTATAAATGTAGTTGGCAATCATCTTATTGAATTACTTTCGGTTTGGGCCCCAGTCAGGGTAAAAGTAGTTTCTCTCTTATGATTGTTTATGTTGTCAACCGTTTATATTGATTAAATTTTCACAAGATCCTTATATTTTTGTGACTGGACGTTTACAATTACCGTTATGTAGTACGTGCCTATGAGGGCTATAGGGATGATAGGGGTATAATGTGGAATCGTTTGTAACACTGTTTTTCTACTAATCCACTGTGCTTGTAATCTTGAGTAAAGGTTAGCCGTGTTTGTTGCTTAAATTCTTTTTGTATTTAAAAATGACACGATTCAGCAACTAATCTTCATGTTCATTTTCCATAAGCTGGCAGCCTACAAGCTTCACTAATCCAGTTTGTCATCACTTGATGAACTAAGCCTAATATGAACTAGTTTTATTTTTATTTTGAGATTAGGCCTATTATTGTTGCAATGGTTAATTTTATTATGTTACGTTTCATTTGATTAACTATATTTTTTTCACTTTGCTAAATTGTAAATAGTAACAGACTGCTTTACAGAGGTGGCAGTCTTCTGGTGGGACCTGCTAAAAATCGTAGCTGTGGTCATCCGAATTTCTAACCCCATGGCCAAAAGGCTATCTTTTCTTTAACACAGACATCGTTTCACCAATTTCAGTGCTGTAAATGCTGATTAATTGAAATCTGAAGCTTGGTGGGCCGAGTTTGTGATATTTCTAGCAATATATGATGATTTATCTTGGAGGATAATGTAACTAGTAATGCAAGGTGCTTGGAGCGACGATACAAAATGCAATCAAAAGTTTTTTTTCGGGCAAGTTGAATTTGGGATTTAAGATTCGCTTACACTTCGCAACACTGTTAATTACTAAACTTGAAAGAGTGCTGCTTTATCAAGTATCTTTATTTTACATCAAGGATTAAATTGTGATGAATACACGAACGAAGAACTTTTTAATGTATTTTAAATTCCTAATTTCCAAATTCATGTCTGTTTTGTTGGAATTTTGTGTAAATTCATTCACACAGCAAATAATTTGCCCTGACCACTACAATCGTGCTTAGTCTTCAACCAAGTTGTAACCGCTAGAAGAAATCGAAATTTTTTAGTGCATTAAGCGATTGCACTAATTATGTGAGACACACACGGGCACTACTTCGTTTCTTCGTATCATACAAAATACAAGTTAAACCCATTTTGCACATTGCCAAATTGGAAAACAAATTATTATAAACTTAAATTATAGACTCTTATCCCCGTTTGATTATGTTATAAACTTTCCTCTTATACGTATACCGATTTATTTTTATAAACTATGTCATTTAAAAATTTAAAAATATTATCTCCTCGACAAGACAGTCGTAAATAACTGCTTTATGCCTACTTATGCACAAATTTTGATCTGAAGGCATTAAAAATGCGTTGCCTTTTTAAACCTATAAAATCACATACTGTTCCAAGTAAAGATGCTTCTGATCTGATTCGACAAATGGTTGAACTCGGATGCATTAGATGGGTAATTTTCTTAGAGGTAAACTGAAGGTTTGAGTTCCTGGAAAGAACCTTTTTCTCCTACTCCGTCCTTTGGCATAACTGAATATCATTAGATTTAGCTAATCAACCACATCTATGCATTAGTTTTCAAGTAATTTTACCTTCATTGCTGCCTTCAGGTGTGTCTAGACCGACTAAAGTGTCAAGTGCATCCCTTCCCTCACTCTTTCCTCTGGCTTTAATGGATTCATCTTTATCATCTGTGTTGACTCTCCTACCAAGAGCTGAGCCGTACGCTCCACTTTCAACATTGAACTCTTTGATGAGTAACGTTTCCATGCAATAAACAGAATAGAAACGAATATAACTACTAGCGAAAACTAACATGCAAGTTCAAATCATGAGTCTTTACTCTTCTCAGCAAAGAAAATTTGTTATTGGAATGGTAGCCTTCAAACACAATATTATGCAACAAACATTATTTGTTAATTAAAAAAATCAATGGGTTGTAGTGTTGTGTTTGATTGCTAGCAAACCAAATGCCGTCTCAACGAACATGGCAGATGCATGCATTCACTTAAAAGGCAGACAACTATAGAATTGAACAAGAACGCAATGAAATGCAAAAAAAAAAGAATACTTACTCCGTATACAACCCAGTCAATTCCATCGCACCACAAATAGCAGACGCATACACCCACGTGAGGGGGGGGATTGAGGCTTAATGGCGCTTTGACAACTTGGTCATTAGCGCCAACCTCAGTCACAGTGCAGTGGTCCGGGAGGGACAGAACATAGTAGTAGAAAATAGGAGTAATGAATAATAGCAGTAGAATAAATACTTGGGTTAGGGCCATTCCTACTGAGTTACAAATCAAGTGATATAATCAATTATCTAACCCTAACATAAAATTCGAAAATAGGCTAAGAAATTAGAACAAAGTAATGAGTACAAACAGGATCGTTAATGTCTACAAAAGTGCCTAAATTAAGCTCACAACGTCAAACCAATAGAAGAATTTTCCAAAACGTGGTTATCCAGTTTGTATTTCCCAGATTATTATTTTTTTACTATTTTGTTCTAATTGACCTTTGCAAGGGGGAGACTGAGGCAAGGAAAGGAAAAGAAAGACGGAATAGTTAATAACTAATGACTGCATTATTAACAAACTGAGTATAATAATTAAAGCTGCAAAGTAGTGGAAGAGGGCCCAGGTCAAAGCATGATATGAATGGGTATTTAGGAGGATCAGCATAGCTTCATGTACCTCCTTTATTTGTGTTGTAGAAACGTATACCATGATAAAAAATAATATGCGACGTGGGCAATCCAAAAGAACAAAGGTATATATTAACCCAAATATAATTTATCGCTTAATTTCAACTTTCCCCCACACAAATGCAAAAAAACTGTAAATCGTTTATTTTTATGTACAAAATTATATACCGAACACCATTATCAAAAAATAATACAGAAGTGAAAATAACCAAAACAGTAAAATGACTAGAGTGAAAATCAGGAAAATTTCATAAAAATTATAAAAACGAGTGCAATGAGAAAATGTGAATTTGGCAGAACAATAACGAATAATTTATAAATTAAGTACAATGGGCACCTTTATCAGCCTTCGGCACCTTGAGCATTGATTCTGGTGAGTACCTTGATGTTATGTTGAAGCTTATGTAATTGAAAATACACTACCCTAAGTAACAATCCAGACTAAGAAATTGAATTACTAGTAGTAAGAATGCACAACACGCTATCGCCTTTTATTCTACAGGCAGTGTGACTGACAGCACTAGATAGAGATAGTGAAAGCAGTGTGGAGCGTCAACTACATGGTGAGGTTAGTTGTGTGGTTGGGTATCAGTTAGTTGGGGCAATGGCATAAACCAAACTATACCTTCACAAAATAATTGAAAGATCAATATTCTATTTTTAATTTAACAATAAATAATCTATTATTTTGTTATTAATAAACTAAGAAAAAGTATAACTTTCAATTTATGGAGAAAACAACTAATTACATGAAAACTTGATTAGTAACCCCTAAAATGAAATACATGTATACACAACATAAGAAACTGGATAATAATTTTGAATAGGTTCGGTCTCAAAGATAACTTTGGAAAATATAAGTTCAAACAGAAACTCAGAACCCTGAAAAAAGAATAGGTACACCAGACAAAAAATGCATAAAATATAAGATCACTAAACATCAAATAATTAGCCTAGTTTAAGTAAAGGTTAAAGCACGCATAGCTGTGAACTTCCCACTCAGCTATTCTGAGAAACTACTACACCCCGGAGCTAGTGCCAGAAAGTTAAGGATGCGAAATGCATAGCCCTGCTGAGCAGAAAGTTTGTATGTCAGATTTAGGCAGACTTACCAATGTACTAGAATACGCATATAGATGAATGTATCATAGGATGAATTGCTGCCCAGGCTCCAAAACTCGAGCACTACGAATGACATGCACCTTCAGGACTCTTTAGAGTGCTCTGGAGCAGACACAATTGCCTGTTAGTAGTCTTTAAAGTAAAAGGTGTGTCGTCAGTGAACACCTGATGAGTTTTCGAAAATAGAAGATATGGAGAAGTCACAAGTGTAAGTCGTTTTTTCTCGGTGAAACAGGCAGTATTAAACGAGACGATCTGATTGGTTTGGAGCAGGAAAATCATGACCAACACAACCTTCTGAAAATGGTTGTACCGATGGATCAGCAGGTCTAGGCTAATTTGAACGTCTCATTCAAAGTTAATTCTCAGAAGTCAGTAAAAGATATTGAAGACTTCCGAGATCATTAATTATTCGTGCAGGCACCCACGGTGTTGCAAGTCTCGGAAGAAAACGTGGTCATCTTCATAAAAGTTGACTTCACATGTAGTTGAGCCCTCGATTTGAGCCTGCGAATTGAGCCCTCAATTTGACGGTGTATTTCTTAAACTTTATTTATCCTGTCTGCCATTAGTAAATAAAATCGAGCTAATATATTATCAACAAATAGCATTTCTGCTGCCGTTTGATTTGTTAGGGGTAGAGCGAATAAAAATAGGGCTACTTCATGTGGAACAGATGGCGCATTCGCATTTAATAAATGATTTAAATAATTTAGCCTGTGTTCTTGCCTATCCCTTTTGCGGCTGGGAAAAAAGGAGCTGCATAAATGTGGCGAATTCTATTGCTCTGTAGATCGGATTTGAGCTCAGCATTGGTAAATTCAGGTCTGTTATCATACACCAGGAACTTACAGTTCCCTGCTAATGCAAACACTTCTCTAAATTTACTAATAACCTTAAAAGGAATTGTAGCTTTGCAAAGAATTGTAAAATGAACTGGCCTGTGACGCCCCCCCCCGCTCCTAGGCATGGCATCACTAGCCAGTTTTAGTGGTAACTTAAGGTTGTAATGAACTAAGATGTTAGCCGCTAAAAATGCTGTTTTAGCTAGCTTATCCATGGTGGAATGTTTTTTATTTAACCACCAGGGCATTTTGGGACTCAACAATTTGTTAAGTGGGGACAAAATGAAAGCTAAATGAGGGACGAATTTTTGTTGAAAGAATCCCAGAAATAATGTTGGCTTTGAACTGTTTCTGTGTTCTGGAATTTTACGGATTGAGTCTAATTTTTGTGAAACGTGCGGCAGATTGTGAAAACCATTTTTTTTTGTTTAGCTTTCATTCGCTTGCATCAGTATCATCCACTTCCTGAAAGGCCTCTAAAATACTTGAATTAGAGTTTTAGAGTTTCTCTGTCTTCCGGCCCTTACCTATCGCCTGAATATCGTCCTAAAACGGAGTAGCTTTATGTATGTCTTTCAACAGTGTCCATTCGTTACTGGAAAATACAAGGAATGCACGGAAGGCCTAGCGGGCCGTGTTGCCATTTCAATAGGTCTAAATATGTGTTAACAGTAAGTTGAGACTTGAAGGATCCAAAGCATCAGACAAAGGAAAAAAAGCATCAGACAAGTCAATCAACGAAAAGTTATCACAGTCAGATAGTTCACTGCGCAAATCCTCTATGTGATGTATGGAAAAATTTCACGGTTAATCATTATACTTTACGCACCAACAATTCTCACATCACCATTTGGTTTCTGTACCAAAACTAATGGCTTTGCCCAAGAACTTGCAGTCATGGGTATCAAAATGCCCTCACGGTCCAAGGGTGATACTTCAGTTTCGACCTTGCTCCTCATGGAGATTGGTGCAGCCTTGGCCTTCATGCACTTGGGGTCATCATTAGCTTTAACTTAACCTCAGCTGTATATTCTCGAAACTTCCAAATCCAGTTCTAAATAAGTCCGATAAATGTTAAAAAAGTATACTTTAGAGAATTAGTAAATCTGATCATCAAACGTGATGGAACTCAAATTATAATATTGAGCGGTTAGAGAGATCATCCTGGTTGCAGGAGGCTTGCGGTTTGTGGAACTCCTGGAAAGGGCACCTTGACAAAGTCCCCGCCAGGACTGCCGGCCAGGGTAGTGTGAAAAGCTACCATGCTCCTTCAGTGGCTATGGGAACTATTCTGGACAATCTATCGGCTCCAATAATGACCTGAGGTTTTCCGGATCAAATCCGCGGGTTGGTACCTCCCTTTACTAGATATTTATTCTTCTCTAAAAGTCTGGTAATATTAAAAATTGAGCCTTTTCAGCAACACAAGCATTAAATTGCTTCGGCTGACTTAAGGTTCAAAAGAATTAATTTTTAAAAGAAAAAAACAAACAAAAAAGAATGAGCGTGGCACGAAATTCGTTGATCCAGTCTTTGCCAAATATAACTTACCGTTCACCTAGTCCAAAATGGGATCCAAATGTTCAGTTTGACCATTATAAGTTACTTCAAAGTTACTCCAAACGGCTTTCCAACTTTGCCCATCCATGACCGTAGGGTAATAACAGCATGTTTAAGCTTAAAAGAGTTAGAAGTAATGCAGAAACCACAATGGGGTAAAATTGTCACGTCACGTCCAGGTTCAATTTCAAATGATATTTCTACAACAGTATGACTGTAACTAACAACCCACTCATTGCTTTTAACAATGTCCATTAATATTGGATTAAGAACTTGTATTGTCCCTGATTCCGAGTATGAGTTAAATCGTTCTGGACTAGAGATCTGTTCAGGATCGTTTTCAACGTAATAAATACAGTGTTTAGTATATTAATAATAATAAAATGTTTATTTGCTCCAGCTAAAAAGCAAAATGGAAATGCAAGGATCCAGGGAGGACCACTAACAGCACACCAAGGTTTTTAAAAATATATACGTAAAAACTTTAAAATCATCCACTTATTTTATTCGTTTTCATATGCAGAGTATGCTCTTCAGTTTAAGATTTATGTGTTTAAATTTTTAATAAAATGTTACGGACAGTTTTCCGGACGAAGTAGGTGCGCCTTCAGATCGCACTTGTTTAGAAGTTTCCGAAAAATGTAAACCGATGGGGGCTGAGACAATATCGTCGCTCAACGAATTCCACGCAGCGATCACTCTTAAAGCGAAGAAGGATCTCCTACAGTTCAAGTTAAACCCCTGGTTGATTGTCCTCAGATGGTTTCCTCGAGTTCTGGGGTTAGTGCAAACATCGAAAAAAGGTAGATCAATAGGTAGCAAACAATGTATAATTTTATATGTAAGGATTAAGTCAGCCTTCAGGCATCGACATTCTAGAGTGTCTAAGTTTAAAGCACTTAGGCGCTGTTGATATTGTTTCTTACTAAGCCCAGGTAAATGTTTTGTAAATCTCCTCTGGTTGCCTCTCTTATGATTAACGCAAATTTTCCTTTTTCGGAATTCTGGAGGTGCACCCGGTTACAAAGACACTTTGACATAGCAAGCCACCGCTTCATTTCCATGAATTCCACAGGAATGAAAAACGTAATTTTTATAGTTCAATTGTGGCTGTATACGTCCACAAGAAGCACAGCTAATACATACAACCCTCTTAGTCTTTATTTCAAGGTTCCAGGGTTCAGAGTTTACTCTAAAGCTTCGTGATGAATAAACTTTAAATCAAAGTACATTTTTCTCTGTAGCTTCGGCTGCCATGGCAAATTTACAAGCATCAGCTATGCAAGCAATGTCAAGCAATGCCAGCCACTAAGTGGGCACACAAAGCATTCTTTGAAAGGGCATCATCATAATGCAATTGCCTGAAGCATAACTGTTGGTCACACGACTGCACCTAAACTCAACTGATTACTTAATCGAGGTAGTAGTAAAGTGAGTATGCCAAACTAGGTCAACGAAATAAGTGAATCCAAGTCCAGGCGCAACACGAACATCGGTTTACTGACCTATGGAGAGACTGTAACACTGATGTACACCACTAAACCATAAAAGGAGACATCCTCGAATGTCAAGGAGTTAGAACTCGGATGGCTACCAACCATATTCAAACCACTGCAGAGAAAAGTAAACTTATTTTAAAATACTTTGCTTTAGAATTAATTGTTAGAATATAATTTTAAGTTAGACTTTTAAATTCTCAAAAACTAACTGGTGGCTCCACCCGCTCATCGCAATGGATATGGTGAGGATTATGCAACTAAAAATACACTACCATAAGTAATGACCCAGTCTAGGTAATTTAATTAGCTGCAGGGACTGCACAAATCGTGTAGTCTCCTTTCAGTGTTCTGTCGAGCCGAAGCGACTGAGAAAACTATAGCAACGACTTTCTCCATCGGTCCATCCATCTGTCTCTCTGTCTGTATGTCAGTTTGTCTGTCCGTCTGTCTATCCAATCATCTCCTTTTTCATCTCCAGAACGGTACCAGAATAAGGCAGACGGTTTTAACTATTAAATTCAGTGCCCCACAATTAGTTAAACGGAATTAATTAACCAGAAGCATGAAGCAAAATTAGCCCACAAGTGATCGGAACTTTACGACAAGTAAGCCCATTAGCTTTCGACTGGAATCAGATATAGACAAATAGTTTTACCATTAGATCATCATCCAAAAAATAGTTAAATGAAATAAAAAATATGGATGTACGAAATGGAAGTGACCCACAAGTGGCCCAAACGGTTGTGTCTATGTAGTTGATGCAGCTGCTCGTTTTCAATTGATATTTTAATTGAGTGAGATCATATGACTAACAGCACTAGATGCGGCTAGTAGAGGTGTGGAAAGCAGTCTACATGACAAGGAAGGGCATGAACTAGGTTGGTATATTTCATATACCTCAATGACCAGGTAGCAGATTTCATCTTTAACAAATCCAAGATAACTATCTCAGGGTTTGGGACTTGCACTCCCAAACAAATCTGAAACACTGATCTCAGGCTTGGAACCAATAGGAGCTCTAGGATAAGCAAAACAACTGACTCATTCTTCTCTTACCACAACGAACTACCTCTTAAATGTTTGGTATATCCATGGGCCTTGAGGATGGAAAATTATACCCCGAAACAGATTGTTCTTTATGCAGTATTATAACGATCATGGAGGTCAGGTGACACAATGCAGCATAATCAGTCACAGTTATGATGTAATTGTGGACAGCCGTCATTCTGTCATGCAAGTTACCTTGTGATGAAGTGAGGGAAAATAGTTGCTATGTCGGGTATGGTATGCGAAAATCTTGTACCCAGATGCATTTGCCTGGGACAAAGCCAACATTTACTGGGAATATCAAGCATTGTTCGCCACAAATGTGGTTGGGGTATGTCCATCTGTGTCCTGAGCTCGCTTCCATTTAGTAGTATAGATAGTGTTTGCTGTATCGTAGCATGCGACAATTAGCAGCATACTAAAGAAAATGCTAAATAGTATGCTAAACAGAAATTTTGGCATTGTAATGATAGGTTTATACCTGACGATAAAGCAGTTTTTAAAAAATGCTTAAAAGTTCACACCTTATTTTCAGAGGCACATTATACGGATAATACGGTGCATCTAAAATTGTGGTTATGCTGCTGTCTTTCAAAAATTCGATGAATTCAGTCGTCAGTCACTACTTCTAATGATACCCCGTTGTTAGCTGATAACTCACGAAATACTTCGTTAGTGCAGTGGCAGAGACACATCCTTCAGTAATAGGTCATTCATTATAGTTTGCAATTATTATGATATATATGTTACCAAAAAAGTGTCACCAAAGGCTGCCTACAAGCACTCCCACGTTTTAAGGATTGCATGGTGGTTCTTCACGAGTAGATTATATGAAGAAACATACTATCTACTCGTGAAAAACCACCATGTAATGCTTAAAATGTGGGAGTGCTTGCAGGCAGCCTTTTGTGCAAACATTTTTTTATATATAGAGAAATAGAGGAATAATGAATAAAGTCTAATTGTGCACAAGATTTATACGTAAAATGCTACGTTTCAAACTTAGCCCACTTCGTTCACAAGTATCAAAAACCAAAGACTGCATAAGTCGGATAAAAACAATAAAATTTTTACAGAAATGATTAAAAAACAAAGCAATTCAATTAACAAAAATCAAAGTAAAATGTCTACAAAAGGGCAACCTGACAGTAGGTAAATCGACTAGCCAGCACAATAATGGAAGTAAGGTTACTGTCTTTGGTATGGCTATTTATGCTGCGTGTGGCCTAGAAGGAAGAATTGGCTATACCTAATTTAATCCTTTCAAGACACTAATTATGACATTCACAAATGTGACTTTGCGAATGTTCCGCATGTGACCTTTGTTCAAATTCTGTTTTTCCTTGGGTGGGTCATTTTGACATTCTCTAGGCAATAAGTCTCCATTTTCTTAGTTTGTTCTAGCAAGTTTTATTATATGGGGTTGTCATTCATGTTCTTCCCCCATTTCAACCCTAACCTCTGCTGCGAGTCACTCTCCAGCAGTAGCATGCACAGGCCCCGGAGAGGGCATAGGCGACTTTTAGTAAAAGGGTGGCTTAATGGCGCGTCAAAGTTTTAGTGGACATTTTTTCTAGTTTTTTTTAATTGCTCTTTCTTTTAATTCTTTCTTAGCTTTTTTGTCATTATCAAGCGTTTTTTTGCTCTCTTTAGGCCAGTTTCAGTCTTTTAGACTCTTTTTCAGGCACCACCGCACCTGCAAATTATTGGTACAGAAAGGGCATTTTCCAAAAATGGCAAGGACATTGCCCCTTTCCCCTTCTGTGTACGCAACTGCTCTACAGATGATTCCTGTTATGACTCAAGGCAGCTTTTATGAAAACACGGAATTCTGGCTGATGAATTTCAATGTCTAGCAATTTCCTTTATAATCCCTTTCATTGTCAGGCTTTTACCGTACTGCTGCTCTTTGCTCTTCATTTGAGACGGTAATTTCTGGAATTACAACTATTATCAGCAAGGGCAAGGTGACGGAATTTGTGTACTGAAAAATTGAAATTTGTGCAGTGAAAAAAACGGAATTTTTCATTGAAAACTTGCAGACTTGGTCAAGAACAAAATACACATAATGTCTCTAAGCAAACACACGGAACTGACGTAATCAAAAGACCGAGTTTCTGCTGTGAAATAAAATGGAATTAAGTAGTTTAATAGACGAATCACAGCAGTTCAATTCAACGCTACACTCAGTTTGCATAGGTCAGTGATTTCTGATTCCAATTACCTGGAAAAGTGTCCCATTCCGCTTTTGGTGCTGCAGTTTCGGCTAGTAGGGGTCAGTGATTGAGATGAAGGCCTGAGCATGCTATTGCAGTTGGCATCCAATAGCTTAACTCAACCACAATGCAAACGAACTCGATGATTGACATACAAGTAAATGGTCCTCTTCATAGAATTAACTACCATTTGTGTTTAGGAGTTTGTATGATTAGCAATGTACAAACCAAGTGAACTTTGCTCCAATGCAGTGATGCCAGCATTCTTTTTCAAGAAGTGAAGGTAAGTAGTATTCTAGTCATATGTCGATGTAATGATAATGTAAATTGAATCTTTTCTGCAAATTACGATTCAATTTCTAGCTCAAAAAAACAGATAGTATTAAAACGTGCCACAGGAAACATGTTGGGATGTCGGTAGTTGCAAATTACACCTAAATTTTAAGTAATCCTCGTGTTACTCGTCCTGTTAAAACTCGCTACTCTTAATTGGTTTTATTGATTCTTCGACAAAGGGCTGGTGTCATCGTACAGCAAATGCAGTTTTGCCAGTAGCATAATATCTGCTTCAAGAGTAAAACAGTAAGTTTACGGCTGATACAAGTAACAAACCCTATTTCATGCTATATTGACCCAATGACCCAATTACACATTCCGAGAATGGTTCCGAATGATTGACAAATAATTACTGTGTTCACAGAATGTAATTACATGTGTGACTAACAACGTATTTTTCATTACAGACTCACATGGAGTGAGGGAACTCCAGGGACATGTCTAGAAGTTTTAGTCAGTGTGATGATCACAGCTGTGGTTAGGGTTTACCAAATGACTCTGTCAGTAAAATTCGACAAATGTGCTAAGGATCTTATGAGTTGTTATCATACATTGGGGTTGTTATCTTTGTGTAGACGGTCACATCGTGGATAAAATGTTACGAAAAGTGCATTTAGGGGCAACAGCACCTACGGGTTTGTCAGGCAGCGTCATTCACATGGTGCTGTCCACCTGGCATCGGTCATGGAGCACTTGCAAATTTTGGATTTGATCTGACCACTTTTCATTTTTTCCTGCATTAGCATTGCTGGTTTTGAGCAAAGTGCAGTGAAGCAAACATTCTGGGAGCCGTCACGTGGTTAATTTTTAATTGCACCGCTTACATGGTGTGAAAGGACCTATGGTTAAGCTAAAAATGTTCAGGAGACCGATTTTCCATAGTTCTCGCAATGCTGAGAAAAGTGTGTTTAGTTTTACCAGCACCCGTGGGTTTGTCCAAGCGCTTCCATCTCTTGGTGTCGTCCTTCTATCATGTTCCTTGAGGCACACGTGAATTTTTTCTGTGATCAAACTACGTTTCATTTTTCCTGCGATGCTGGTTTCGAGTGTAGCTCAGTGAAGCAAACATCCATGGACCGTCACATGGTTATTTTTGATTAACACCGCTCATAGGGTGGGCATGGTCATGTGGTTAGGCTTAAAATGCGTGGCAGGACAACATGCAGGTGTCCACTGAGTTTGATAATGCCCACATTGCAAGCTTTTCGAGTAACTACCCGGCAAAGGTACCCCTGTAACACACGCACTGCTAATCTGGCATTGCCGAGAAAAGCTATTTGTTAATAGCACTGCTCACATTATGTGCACAGACCTTGGATAGGTTCTATATGTGCGATGGGATGAGACGCATTCGCACACGGAGTTTCATGATGTCCACACTGCCGATTTTAGCCTTGACAGTTCAACCGATTTTCCGTAACACTCTCCATGCTACGAAAAATGCCTTTAGAATCACCAGTGGCCGTGGCTTTGGCCGAGAGCCTTCATCTCTTGATGCAGTCTTTTTAGCATGGGGGGGAGATGAGGCTTAATGGCACGTCGACAGCTTGGTCATTAGCGCCAACCTCAGTCACAGTGCAGTGGTCCGGGTTGCCACTGCACCACACATTACAGAGATATTATTCAAACCCCTAATCTAAATCTTGTCATACATCTGTACCTCCTGCAAAAATTGAAAAATACCGGACAGGAGGACAGGAGGACAGGACAGGAGGAGAGGGCATGGGCCATGGGGCCATGTATCAGAACATTTCTCATTTTCCTGTGATAACAATGGTGGTTTCGAGTGTAGCGCAGTGATACAAACATCAAAAGGGCCGTTGAGTGTCTATTTCGTAATTACAAGGTTTTTTAATAACTCTGAAATTATTCGTCCGATTTTGATCTGGTTTGGCTTGTTAGATTGGTCATGAAAAGACCTTCCTACTTTCCAAAATTCAGGTTTCAAGGACTTCTTGTTCACGACTGGACCTGTGTTAGCAACATTAGGTGCACTTCACGGAACCTAGTGGGTGACCTACATAGGAACCTAGTGCCGAGACAAGTGTCGTTCAGTGAATCCAAAAATTAAGTTAAGCCGAACGAAGCACGACCTACCTTGAATCTCCCAGGCACTGCGCAGATACGTACCACTGGTCATGAACTGTCTGGCTTGGTGGCTCAGACTCCTGCGTTGGCAATGCTAGATGCACTAAGAAACGTTGCTGGCCGAATATGGTTTTGCAATCGATCCAAGCATGATTTGTTCAGGGCTTGACTTACTTCATACCGTTAACCCTCACTTTGTCATAGGGTTCTTATTTTCTCTTTCATTAGTAGGAAAGGCTTTCTTCTGCATTATAACCGCTGATGTAGGTCTAAATCATAGGTGTGCAGAGCAGGTTGTGGTGTCCAAAATAACGCATGTGACATGTTATTCTCCCATGCATACAAACCTGCTGAGAGTTGAAAGTTCTGTGCAGAAGTGCAGACCTGCCAAAACGCTCTCAACCACCTCGGCATGATAATGAAGTCCTACTAGAGTGTCAACAGTTATTCCCTTTCTTTCTGTGGTACAAGTGCTCTACGACTTTTGCGGACTGTTTGAGGGCACGAAGAACGGATTGGCTATTACGATGGTGGAGCGTGTTTAATTCTTCGGTTAGGGCACACAAAGATAGTTAGCATCATTGTTCTGTATTTACACCTTCTTTGTATGGTTTGAACACATGACTGGTGGTGCAGGCAGGTCAGGCCAGATCAGGTAGTGCAAAGGAAGGAGTTCCTGGGTTCGCCTAAATTCCATCTTTGAAGTAGAGGAAGGACTTGCTCATACTCCCAGGAACCCAGATAGCAACACCAGGGGTTAATTCAAATTGTGTTCATCCATACCACAGAGGAATAAATGCGATGGGGTGCCGATTACAGCATCGAAGCAGTGTCCCACACATTGCTGAAGGCATGCAATAGAGAAAGGTGGCTGTTGCACGCAGATGTGCTCCCACCAGTGCTTCGGTGGAGTGTGCCTGAACACCATAGGTGATGGGTAATGAGAGAGCTCAGTATGTTGATTTGGTTCTGCGGTACCGTGTGACCGTAAGTAAGAAATAAATGAATGTAAGGTGGGCAAATTGAGCTTGAAAGCTGAATGTAAAGCAGGGTTTGGCCGAAGAGGTGCAGCAAACCTGGAAGAAAATGTGAAACCCCAAATCTGCTTGGTGCGAGAGACACCGCCTGTCTTCGTCACCCAAAAGAGAAAGAAATTAAGTCTTTGTGCAACATCGCCAGAGGTTGACAGTTCAGAGGTGGTAGCTGCGGACAAGCTTTGATGCAGCCATTCTCTTTTCAATCTTTCTCTTTTCATCTTTGTGCTAAGGACGGGTAGGCAAGGGTTGCAAAGGGGCTGAAGATAAGATTAAAAGCAGCAGTGCCATTTTATGCTACTTGCGAGTCTTAGCTTTTGTGCTTTAGATCCTTCAGAGGGCCTAGATACTTTGGCTTCTGCCTTAGAGAATGAGTGTGTTGCACATGGAGTGCCAGAGAATTCATTTAAGAGACTGGCATCCTAGGGTTTCCTGGTGAGCTTACAAATGCTTGATTGAACTCAATTGCATAGTAGTCTGGCTGCTACTCTTGTGCTCTTACAGTTCATGATGTTGACTGAAAGGCTGGTAAGTTCTGCTGAAAGAGTTTAAATGTTATTGGATTGGCCCCACCGTAACCTTGCTCCATCAGTCTTCGGCCTAAAAAGGACGGGTAGGCAAAGTAGCATGTTGGGTCGTATTCCAGCTTGAGTAAGTGGATGATCCTAACTTGATAGCTCCAAGTTAGTGTTTTGGATAGTGAGTGCTTGAGTGGCGGGCAAAGTAGTTATTGCTTTTTTTGTGCTCCTTGAGTTCGTAAAGCATTGACTGTATGCAAATGAGTTTGTTGACGGCTTAACCCCCACCACAAACTTGCTCGTCGGTCTTCGGGCTATGGAGAGGTAGGCAAAGCTAGCATGCTGGGCCGTGTTCAAGCTTGAGTAAGTAGACAATCCTAACTCGATTGATTCGTGCCTCTGTGGCTTGCATTTGGAGTGCTTTAGCAGCAGGTCAATCATTTGTGGCTCTATTCCGCGAGTTCGGGAAGCGTTGGCAGTGGGAGAGAAACTGGTGACGTTCTGCTAAAAGAGTTTGAATGTTAATGGCTTGGCCCTACCGTAAGCTTGCTACATCTGTCATTGGGCTATGGACGGGTATGCTAGGGCAGCATGCTTGGCCGTACTCGGGTTTGAGTAAGTGGATGATCCTAACATGATAGCCTTGTGCCTCTGTGCCCTTGCTATGGAGTATAAGGCATCAGTCAAATCAGTTGCGGTTTGCATGTTCCTTAATAGTTTGAAATGCGCTGGCTGTGGACGAAGGAATGTGGTGATGTTCTGCTGAAAGATTTTGTACGTTAGCGGAATGGACCTACCATAAGCCTGCTCCATTGATCTTCGGGCTATGGACGGGTACACAAGGGTAGCATGCTGGGCATGTTTGAGCTTGAGCGAGTAGATGATCCTGACCTCCATCCTGTCATGCCTTTGTGTGTTGGTCTTGGTATGTCTGTGCTGTGGCTGATATGTGAGGTTCGCCATTTGCTTCAGACGAATGACTTTTGAGTAGTGGGAAAATGTGACCTTGAATGGAGCCAAAGGCTTGCCAACTTACGTCCTGGTCTGTTGGTTGTGCCGTCCTTCTCCGGAAGGTTGCAGGGTACGTTAGCTGCCGGCGAAAAAACTTGCTTTTGTGCTGCTGAAGGAGGTGTTGGTATTTAGTTACCTGGCTGATCCTGCCAGTATGCATACGCTTGTCTCAAACCTTACACCATGCATGTACCACCTTGCGTGGATAACTGTAGTAATTAAAGAGCTCATACATTCAGACTTGCTCTGACCTTTGGGGTCAAACGCTTTTATTAGAACAACACCAACATGTATCCACAATGGTCTGTTCCCATTTGGTGACATTGCATAACTTGGAGCTGATCGCATGTTCTTAGCACTGGTGACACATCTTTCAAATGTCAGCCTTATCAACTGTCAATGGTATGCGCCTACCATGGGTTTTATGGGTAATGGGAAATCAGGGTTCGATTCTGGGGAAAATGAGAAATGACTACCACATCCAAGGGAAGCAGCAGGCGCTCAAATTACAGGCTCCCAGCAAGGTAGGTATGACGAAAAATAACAATTGGAGAATCTTCACAGGCCTTTTACTTGGAATGAATACACTTTAAATACTTTAACGAGAATCTATTGTAGAGCAAGTGTGGGGCCAGCAGCCACGTTAATTCTAGCTCCAATAACGTATATTAAAGCTGATGTGGTTAACTTAAAGCTCGTAGTTGGATCTCGGTTCAAGAATAGCGTTCTGCCTGGTGCGGTTCCACTGTCACTCCTGGAGGCATCCCCTGGCTATCCTTCTGTGCTCTTCGCTGACTATCTTGGTGACCATAATGTTTATTTCGAATAAAACTGCTCCAAGCATTGCCTAGCAAGGAATAATAGAATATTACCTTGGTTCAATTTTGTTTGTTTTTGGAACCTTAGTTAAAGATTAATAGGGATAGATGGAACATTCACAATGCGACACTACAGGTGAAATTCTTTGACCATCACAAGACAAACTACCGTAGAAGCATTTGCCAAGGATGTTTTCATTAACAAGAATGGAAGGTAAAGTTCAAAGGCGATCAGATGCTGCCCTAGTTTCAGCTATAAACGATGCCGACTAGCGACCCACTGAATCCCGCAATAACTCAGCGGACAGCTTCTTGGAAAGCAAAGTGTTTGCGTTCCAGGGAAAGTATGGTTGCAAAGCAAAAATTTAAAGGAATTGACGGAAGGGCACCACTAGGACTGGGGCCTGTGGCTTAAGTTGTCTCAATACCGGAAAATTCACCCAGCCTGGACACCAGAAGGATTGACAGATTAAAAGTTCTTTATTGATTCGGTGGGTGGTGGAGCATGGCCGTTTTTAGTTCGTGGAGCGATTTGTCTGGTTAAATCTGATAACGAACGTGACTCTAGCCTGCGAAATAGACAACCGATCTGGGTACCGGTTACGTCCTTGTGGGGAAACGGCGTTATCTCTGTCATTCATCCCTTTTTAGAGGGACAAGTGATGCTCAGCTTCACGAGATTGAGTAATAACTATACAAGTTGAGTAATTGTTCTACAAGTCTGTGATACCCTGAGATGTCCAGGAGCACTCGCAAACTACACTGAAAAAATAGGCATGTGTTCTTCTAGTCTGGTAAGACTGGTTAACCTGCTGAACCTCTTTTGAGATAGGGACCGGGGTTTGTAATTGTTTCTTGTGAAAAAGGAATTCCCAGTAAGCACGAGTCATAATCACTCATTGATTATGTCCCTTGCCCTTTGTCCACACCCTGATTGAATGATTTCTCTGTTATGGCTGACCAACTTTGGCTTTCATTTCATTATATCGTATTACTTTATGTGTGCACTGAGTCATTCTTTTAAAAAAGGGGAAAAATGGAGATTTATTTGACTTCTCTGTTATATGGAAGAAATTCTTTGCACATATAATGGATTTGCACGCACCTAGTGTTTTACCAAATTAAGCATAATTTTATGCATGGTCATTTCACATTTATTTTTAAAATTACTACTTTTCTAACCTTCTAAAGGCCATCCTATTCTGCTACTATTCCAAGTTGGATGGTTTAGGTTTCTTTTGCTACCAACCCAGCTCCTACCACTTCGTCTCCTGTCTCCGCCATCCCAGCTGCCATCACTTCGTCTTCTGCCACGAGTATCCCACACGTCAAAATTATCTTTATTGCTTTGATCCCTTCCACGCTTCTCAACCAACGCAGGTATTTGTGAATCTGTAGGAGCATATTTCAACACATTAAAATTATTACAGTTTTAAACCGTTATCAGTAATTTGGAAATCTGTAGTCAGGATCGTGATACATACGAGTTCACTGATGTTCATAAATTTCAATTAATTCTCAACTATTGACACTGAATATGGAAATCGACCAAGATCAGATAATACAATTTGTACTTGGGTAATGTAATAAATGACATGATAATGGGAAATGGGTCTCGGTCGTCTCACCGAAACCCAGTTCACTGAAATCCAGACATAGACAGCTATTTCACCAACAGACATTCATCAAGACTCATCAGAAACATCTGACGAAATAGCACAATGCCACCTTCCTAACTCTAAGAAACTGGGTAAATATAAATTGGTTTTCAATTTAAAATTTTTTACATATTACACCCATCAACCAGTCTGAGTCATCTAAGTGTTGTTATTGGCGTCGTAAAGTTTGTTTCACTAATGACCAAAGACATTTGCCCCCTCCCATTGTTCCCCCTCCCCCGCCATACTGCTCCCATACACGACGTTTAAGACCTCATTAAAACATTAAAGTAAAGCACTGAAATTGCAAGAATGATGTATTAACCTGTATTGATTCTGAAGGTTCAGGTAGAAAGCTATGAAAAAATTCACCTATTTATCCCTACTTTGGGAGGGGGTAGCAGATGGATGCATTTCTGGACCCTTATTTTATTTTGAATCATGGACTATACCCTGAAAGTTTGGCGCAACCTTTTAGTTACACCCTGTAGTTAGTACATAGCGTACTCTACCAGTGATGCAGTGGCAACCAAGACCACTGCACTGTGACTGAGCTTGGAGCTAATGACTTAGCTGTTGATGCACCATTAGGCCTAATCTACTTCTAGAAGTTTTTACACGGAGACAAATACTCTATATGTTATCATGTTTTATTGGCCTGCCATTTAATTTCTAATGGCATATTCCGTAACGGAAAACTGAGATTTGAATATATGGTTTGTAGTGAAACGGGTGTTTGTGAAATATCAATAGCTGTTCATGGAATGTTTGTAGACGAAATAGGATGCACATCAAAATAGCGTGGAAATAATGGTGCATGACAAAACAGTTGGGGTAAACCAGCGTTTGACAAAACAGCATAAAAAGTTGTTTTATATCGATGTCGTTTCGAGAATCGGTCTCACTTATTTAGGCCAGCAAATTACATTTAATTACAATCTTCAGATAACAAAAAAATAAAAAGTAAAGACAATAAGCTGGGTTTATTGTTTACTCCATCTTACTTGTTTAGACCAAACATAAGGCAAAACGTTATATCTAATTTCAGACTGAAATGACTTCATTTTATCCAGTGAGTTACTTACACTAATTTTTATTGATAGCCTTTTTCCTTGTTCATTTAAAGTCATAACTTTTCCTTCCCCTAGCTATGTTTTCTACCAGTCATTATTTGGCCTAAATAAGTAAAACAGAACAAATGCTCATAAGCAACAAATTATCAATTCCCCTTGCCTCCCTCGATGTATTTACTGTTTTATTGTAATCTTATCTGAAGTTTGTAATTAAATGAAATGTTGTTTTGGTTTAGTTTTAGCTTAAATATGCAAGGCAGAACAAGAGCCCGCAAGCAACAAGCCAAGCTTATTTTCTTTATTTTTTATTGTTTTCCTATATGCAATGTAATTTTATACAATTTTTTTCAATAAGTAGTAAGACAGAACTAGCGCCCACAAGCAACAAATTATACCTTCCTCCACCTCCCTATGAGCACATAAAAAATTAAGCTTTGTACTTTGATCTGAGGAAATCACTGACATTTTTTGAAAAGTCATCGTTTTAAAACAAGTTTATGTGCAGTTTTGAAGCAGTTTTTCCCCAAGCTATTTTGTCGTCACGGTTTCATGTTATTGCCTCTTTCTAGTGCACTTTATATTGTGTACTGTGTTGTAGTCACGATGTTATAACGCCCCCTTAGTCATGAGCCATTATTTCCACCCTTTTTTGATGGGAAACCAATGGAATAGCTGTCAGTAAAACGTATGTTTGGGAATTAGCGGGTGGTAAAATGTTTTTTTGTAAAGTTGGCGTTGGTGAAACGACCACACCAGAGGAATTATGGTCATTAGGATTTAGCCACATTTTTGAATTGTAAATTGTGCTTTGGCTTTCATTTTCCCCTTCAGAAGATAACGTTCTTCATTTGAACTCGATATTGTTGTAAGGAAGGTACGATTCTGGACAAGACAACAGCACTACATAATTAAATAGCAATAGTCAATTCCCATGCTATATTTTACGTAATTTTTGTGTGTGGTGATTTTGAAATTTAAAGAGTTAGGAACATTAAAGTTGATTTAACTTTACATACCTATGATAATATGGTTAATAAACTACAGGGCAGACCATAGAGTAATATAAAAAATATGCTACTATACACCTATTATTAGCCTACACAGAGTTTACATCTGCAGTATAAATCCTAAAAATAGGTCATGTAGTATCTTGAAGATACCCTTTTTTTAAGAATTTCCCTGTTGGTGGTTACAGACCCAACTACGTCAGTGTAGTGTAATGTTCCAGAAAATCGTCGATAAATCTACTGAAAGGTATAATAGGAAGGCAAACTGCATAATTCATACAGCGCTAATAATTCAGGTATGTTTGTACCGTTCACTGAATACACTCTTCTGAAAAAAGTTGTTCTATTTTGCATTAAAAATGCATCCTGAAGTTATGATTGACATCGCCACTGTTGATTGTCTTGGACTTCTACCCACCACTTTTATTGTAATTTTGCCATAAATGCTACCTAAGAGCAAAAATTCTAAAGGGTATAAAGTGTTTTGTAAATCATTAAACAAGAAAATATTGATCTAATTTGTATTTTTACCCTCATCAATAATTGTTTTTACCTATTAAATAAATTTGGTATGTTCTAAAGCAGCGTTAAGCACTGTAACAATACTCCATTAGTTTCCTGAAAGTAAATATAATAAAGAAAGGCACTCATTTAAATCACAGAATAATAATTTATATTAAAAGTAAATCCACATTGCACCTAAAAGTATTATTGCAAAAAATGTACGTTTTAAAGCAGCAACATCCTTTTAAAAAAATGGAACATCGAAATATGAAAGCTTTTACTCAGTTTTGTCCAAAACAATCTGACATGTTACTGTAGAAAAGCTTCCATGTTTCAAATCGACATACTCCATTATTATTTCCCCCCTTGATTTAGGGTATCTCAGGGTTGTTTTGGTCCTCAATTTCGGGACCAGTCTTGTGCTTGGAGGAAGATTAACTAATTAATTATCGTTCCTCCGAAGCCTCGTGGCTGGGAGGAGAACAGCAGGAAACACGCATTCTGCTACTAGCATGGCATGCTTTGTAATTTTTAAATGAGTGTTTCCTTCCATAAGCAGTAAATTCCAGTCATGAAAACTAACAACCTAATACTTAGGTGGAAGTTCTATTTCACTTCAGTTTTATTTGGAAAAGTTTTAGCCAACCCTATCCTTTATTTTTTCAAAAATGGTTTTACATTAACTTAAAAAAAAAATTTTCATCACGAATTTTGAGCCCCCTACCCTCTAGCCCGGTGCCTTGCGCCCTTTTCACCCCACCCCCTAATTTCGGCACTGGTGTAAGCTTACAAACTGCATATATTTAATTTTTCAGTACTTTATGGGGCAACATTTATTTACAGCCATTGGTCATTATGGTATAGGCATGGACCTCTCCACACCATTTTCTTTGTTATATAACGCCATGAAATTATCCAAAAATCAGGCCTTTACTGGCTTTGAAACTTTCTGGTTTATGTATGTAGCGCTGACCTCACAAACCCTATAGCCTACCAGGGCATGAGCATCTGAAATGAGGTGTTGTTTTCTTATATAGACGGCAAAATTCTTAGCACGACGACATGCAACTTCACAAATAACAAATGGTGATTGTCTTTTAATTCCAATTTCTGCATTTTTTTTTGTAAATCATTAAACAAGACAATATTGATGTAATTTGTATATTTACCCTCATCAATAATTATTTTTCCCTAGAATTGTAAATGTTAATTGGGTTTGGGTTTTTTGATAAATAAATTTGGTATGTTCTAATCTAAAGCAGTGTTAAACATTGGAACAATACTCCATCAATTTCCTGAAAGTAAATATGAAAAAGAAAGGAATTCATTTAGATCACAAATTAATAATTTATTTTAAAAGTAAATCCACATTGTTTGCATTGAACTGAACTCTATTTAATTCGCAGTTAAGTTTTTTAGCTGTAGTTTTAAAATTATTTCAAAATAGCTACGTTTCTCTTTTATTCAATGAAGGATTTTTTTGCAGTGCCATTGACAAGTCTAGTGACAAAAATCTAGTGACTCAGGTACCTAAGTGATAGAAGTTGAGCATATGCCGTATTGTAGTCTTACCAGAATCCGTCAGTGGCACTACCAAGGCGACTAGGCTTATGACGCACATGGTGAAATATGATACTGTCATACCCTGAAAATACTCCTGCAAAATAAACACGAAACAGTGTCATTTAAGAAGTAATTTAAACCCTGTCAGGGATGTTAGTCGAAAGTCAGAAAACTTCAGGAAGTAAGCCAAGTAAGCTTAGCAGCCAACAGCCAGAAAACCAAAAACTATAAAAAAAAACATAAAACAAGTGCCAGTGGAAACAACATAAATAAAGAGATGGGATCGAGGTAGATAAAGAAAAGTGCAGGGAGGGAAAGTACAGTTACGGGAGAGGAAATAAGTGGACAGGGAAAGCCTCGCTAGTTCTGTCCTTTTTTACCCTTTGGCCTGTTTTTCTTTACCTTTTGTATAGTATGTTGTTTGTGTAATAATTACTTAAACCTTCCACATCCAGGTGTACACCTATGCCAAAAGACTAAATAACTAATTCCAGCAACAAAAATTGTGTTTTAAGATGCTTGCAGTTGAACTCCACTATGTTAGGGTATTTGTGTGTGATCCAGGACTATAAAGGGTTGTATTGGATTATCGACCTATGAATACAGAGACTTTAAAATGATCTCTACGGGAATACCTGTAGAAGTGGAAAGGGTTAGTCAACATCTAATGTAAGATAGTGATGTCTAGTAGGGTGTCTTGATTTTTTCGTTTCAGACAAATTTTAGAATCTGAATATGTCTTACCCCTCATAAGTTTCCTTTTAGTACCCTGATTATAATGAAAAACGAATTTCTCATTTCGATGGTTTTTAAATATCCCACACTTGATTCGAAGTTTCAAATTTTTCCAATTTTTAACAGAAAGTAGATTTTTTCGCTCAAACCATATTTTCAAATTTGAAAACGCCTGACCACTCACAAATCTCTATTTTCACCCTGAATATAGCATGAAAAGAAATTTCTCGTTTTGATAATTTTTAAACATCCCACACGCGCTTAGAAATGTCCAAGTTTTTCAATATTTGATGTGAAACTACATTTCGACACTCAAAACAGTTTTCGTATCTGAAAATCCCTGACCTCTCAAAAGTGTACATTTAGAAGCCTGAATATGAAATAAACCAAAATTTGATAAGTTTTTAACATCCCACACTCGATTCTACTTTTATGTTTGCTGTACGCTGTAATCAGATTTAGTATTAAAGTTTGGTGTTGCAACTCTCAATTCAATTTTGGCACTGAGATGTCCGTCTCTTATTTCCTTGCCACACATTCTGCCGATACTTCTGTTTCCATTTTCACCCCTCCCCCTTCCAGCGCCTGTGTGTGGCAGGGAAAGTTAGGAATGTGAAATACTATATCTTCAGTTTCTTCAGCGTTGGCAAGTTTTTCCAGGTTATCGTCTGATAGCATGCACACAGTGATGGGCGGCTCTGTTACAGGACTTTTACTCCAGTCCATTATGTCAATGTCATTCTCAGCTGTTAAATTCATAGGGGATGACGTAAGTGTCTATCTCAACGTTTTTTGTTTGCTGTTTTTCTTACACTCAGTATTCTATTGAAGGTTAGTGTTCTGATATGCTTGCAATCATCTAATATCAAACAGAGCAGCATGTTTTCTGTAGTGTAAAATATCCGTTATGCTTGGTGTCTGGGTGAACTATATTCCTTCAGTCTTGTGGCAGTTCCCTTGAAGAATTCATCAAGAACCATTATATGCCAGCACCATGGAAATGAGCTTTCATTCAGACACATTTTCCTACACCTGGCAGGCACCACAGCCGGTAACCATTCAAAAGAAGTTGGCCACATTTGAAACTATTTGAAGTCATTAAATTTAAGAAAGTATCCCCATCAAAGAGTACTCCTACAATTGATAAACGAATATGTGTTTGAATCAACTGTACATGCAGCACATTTGTCAGGCAATAGGTGAGGGACAATGTACACACAATTTGGGTAAAAGAAATCATGGGAAAATAACCCATTTCCATTGACAAATCACTGCACGTTGTGTGTGTATTACGATTGTATTTTGCAACAAATCTGAAAACTTTCACTGAATACCTAATGAAGGTATACTCTTGCTGTCTGGTTCAGCACTAAGAAAAGATCAATGTGTACGGATGGAACAAAAAAATGTGTAGCTCTTGATGAATTCTTCATGGGATCTGACGCAAGACCTGAAAAGTATGGGTGACCCAGTCATTCAGCGAAATGGATATTTTGCACATTCAGAAGACATGATGCACTGAACAATACCTAACGATCGCAAGCACATCAGCACACTAGCTTTTAGATGAATCCTGCATGCAAGAAAAGTAGCAAACAAACAACGTTGAGATCCGAACTTACTCCATCCCTCCCATAAATTTCAAAGCTGAGAATTACATTGACATTGTGGAGTAACTGTCCTGTAACAGAGTCGCCTTCATCACATGTGCTGTCTGACGATAACCTGGAAAACTTGCCAACAATGAAGAAGCTGACCATCTGGTATTTCATATTCCTAACTTTCCATGCCACGCACACTCAGTGGAAACGCTGTGAAAATGGTAAGAGAAAGCATCGGCAAGAGTGAGTGGCAAGGAAAGAAGAGACAGACATATCAAACTACAATGCTAAAATTTATTACAGTATGAAGCAAACATAAAACCCTGAAAATTGTAAGAGAGTGTGGGATATTAAAAACTTGACAAAATAAGAAATTCTGTTTTTTTCAGGGTCCTAAAAGTAAACTTTTAAGGAGTCAGGCATTTTCAGATTCGAAAAACTCTCTACAGTGACAAAATATAGGTTTGTGTTGAAAATTGGAAAAGTTGGAAATTTCGAAGCTTGTGTCAGATATTAAAAAAATTGTCAAAACCAGAAATTATTTTTTTAGTCCATATTTAGAGCCTTAGAATAGCCTTTTGAGGGGTCTGGCGTTTTCAGATTTGAAAAACTGTCTTGAGCGAAAACATCTAGTATTACGTTGAAAATTGTTAAAATTTGAATCTTTGAAGCAAGAGTGGGATATTTAAAACTTGTCGAAATGAGAAATATTTTTAGTCCATATTTACATTTCTAGGAGAGACTTTTGAGAGGTCAGTGATTTCAGGTTTGAGTAACTGTCTTGAGATAAAAAATTTAGTTTTACGTCAAAAATGAGAAAAATTTGAAACTTTGAAGCAAGTATAGGATATTTAAAAATCGTCAAAATGAGAAATTCATTTTTTCCTATAATCATTGTCCTAAAAGGAAACCTTTGACGGGTGAGGCATTTTCATATTCAAAAATTTGTCTAAAACTAAAAAGTCAAGCACCCTAACGTCTAGTAGTTTTTTAATGCATTGTTATCCGTTTCAGTACCACGGTGCATGCGTAAGCAGGAATAGAAACTAACTTAAGTCCAATGATGTCAAGCTGGTTTCAACAGGGTTCTTTGGGAGACCGACTGAAGCTTTTGCACAACTGAGACATTAGAAACTAGACCTCCGAGTTAATTGGAAGAAATTTAATTGCATTAATAAACTGCTTACACGTGGGCTTTAATAAATGCCCCTTCAGGGCAAACATCGGGCATGGAGGAGGCTAAGTAGAAACAATTCGACATCCATTAAAATTTTTAACTTCGTGAGTCAATCAACAACAGACTCCATAGTTTTTATGCTTTCTGGAGACTGTGACTGCAAGACTGAGTCTTATCCATCCCATCTGAGAACGACGACACAAGTGGAAATTGTTACTTCAGCATAAGTTGGCTTCAAGATGAAACGTTTTGGTAAATATCTGAGAAATCCGATTCACATTTAGGGTGGCCAATTCCAATATCATATTTTCACGTTTATTCGTGCATAATGCTGTTAGGGAGGTAAATTTGTTGCCATTGTATCACTCATCAATTATTCACAAAAATGATGAAATTTAGTATTTTCATAAGTTGACTTTACCTAACATAATTATTTTCCTTTGCAGCTTAAGTGTATTGATTGCACAAAATTGTTTCAACTGTAAATTCGACAGCAGCTGACTAATAAGCTGCAGCATTATTACGGAAAGTTGCTAGCTTGGAACAACTGTATACTTATTCAGTTTTACATTTCGTTGAGAATAAGAGTAATGTGACACAGGGCAATGCAGAAGTCTAGTCTCAGTGTATATAATATTAGATATAGAATGCCAATATAGATTAATATTCTGAAGACGTATTCGTAATGCGAGTCGATATACAACAAAGTCAATGAAGACGTTTGCTTTGACATTGAAAGCAACATACAAGATCATCCGCAGGATGGGACCGAGATACAGCAGAAAAGTTAATTAAAAAGTTGTTTTCCGCCACAAAACGTTATAAACAACGAACTGGTCGAAAATCCAGGTGTATAACAGCCGTTTACGTACATCTGTTACGTCATCTGATGACATACGTCATTTGACCCGTAGACTCGTACATTCACGTTTACACGAACAAAAATATTGGATTGTCACAAACAAAAACCTCCAGTTTCAAATAAATTGCAAAATGTTGTGTTAAATACAGGCCAGTACAGGCCATATTTTGAAGTATTTTACGTTTATTCGTGCATAATCCTGTTTAGTTAGGTAAATTTGTTTCCAATGTATCAATCATGAGTATCTCACAAAACTGATTAAATCTAGTATTTACCTAAGTTGACGTTACCTTACATAATTATTTTATTTTCCTTTGCAGCTAAAGTGTATTGACTGCACAAATTAGTTTCAATTGTATAATTGGTAACAGCTGATTAATAAGCTGCAGCATTATCGCGAAAAGTGGCTAGCGTGAAACAGCTGTATACTTATACAGCTATACATTTCGCTGGGAATAAGAGCAATGTTACATAGGACGAGGCAGAAGTCTGGTCTCAGTGTATATAATTTCAGATATAGAACGTCAATGTTCCGAAAACGTATTCGTAATGTAAGCCAGATATATGACAAAGTCAATAAAGATATTTGCTTTGATATTGAAAGAAACAATGAAGGTCATCCACCAGATGGCACCAAGATACAGCAGTGAAGAGAATTAAAAAGTTGTATGCAAGCACAAAACGTTATAAAAAACGAACAGGTTGAAAATCCAGGTATATAAGAGCCGTTTACGTACGTCTGTCACGTCCACTCAACACATACGTCATGTGACCCGTAGACTCGTACATTCATGTTTACATGAATAAGAAGGTTGGATTCTCACAAACAACAAACCACAGTTTCTATTAAATTTCAAAACGTCGTGTTAAATATAGGATACAAGTACAGGAAAAAGTTTGAACAAATTTTCCAATTTTGGTACTTCGATATCTGCATTGTTTTAAGATTTACATTGTAAAAAAAATAAAAACAGCCTTTCTATAATGATGTAGTAATTTACAATGTCTGACTATTTACTTTTAGTGGCCCTGCCTCCGTTGCACATTATTCGTTTTAGAAAGCCTTTACTTGTATTAACACAGAATACAGTGAATTAAAATGAAACGATAAAACTTGTTTACTAACACAACATCACTCGATTTAAATACACAATTTGGTGAATTATTTGCTTTAGTTCATGAAGCACTTGTAGTGAAGACAATTCGTGTCAGAATAGTGCAGGAAACTGAAGTCATTTTGGGGAAGAGTGTGCTGGTAGTATGTAGGTTTACAGGATGTAAGCTTTTTAAGAGTTAAAAGGCTTCCCAAATGGAAAAAAAATTAGGAGTTCCTCAAATTTAGCAAACTTACTTATCTGCATGTTTAATTATATCCCCATAAACTATACATGTTGCCATAAAATACACAATTTAATCAGGGGTGTGGATCTTAAGATATTCTTCAGTGGTGGCTTTAGTCAACTTTTTTCAGGTAAAATATATGATGTATAATCAGCTAATCAATCATAACATAATTACAATTATGAGGAAAACAAATTGGGAAGAAAGTCTCCTCAAAAGATGATGAAGCAAACGTAATAGACATTGAAGGAGCACATGTTCTGGGCCCATCATGTACCGAGTAATAAAATAGAAGGAGTTGTCGATCTTTTAAATCTCAGTTTACAGTAAAATAAGACTAGCCATGGATAAATAACAAATGTATCATTCGGACTTAGAGCTACATAAATGTTATGACGCATCTCGTGTTATGCTCTTTCCAGGGAGCATCTACAATTTAGCCAATATCATAATACACTTGTCCATGTCTGACAGCCCTGTTCTGATACTTGCCATGTGTCAGTGGGGCGGTATCAGTTCTGACACTAGCCATTTACTTTAATCTTGAGAAAGTTCACATTTGAAGTGTGTATGTTGAAGCTATTTAAAAAATCGTGTGTAATCCTTTGGAGGTTTGCCACGCTCCTATGCAAATCCATGCTACCATAGGACGACAGGGGAAGTGTTGTAAGGTAACTGCAAACAAAAATTCTGAAGATGTTTTACATGGCTTAATCGACATGAGCACAAGGCATCACAAGACCACGAAGCTACCTTGCCCCATAATATGTAATATTGTATGCACTACTGTTATATAACACTGTATTCGGACTATTATGTCATGTTGTTTTGGAATAGTTCACTCTCGTCCCTGTTCCCGGAGAAAAAAACATTTGTTACTGTCAGAAGGCGGTTTGGACGGTTTTCAATCTGTTGAACAAGCCTATCACGTCTCCTATTTAATGAATTAAATGTATTAGATAGGTATATTATACTCGAAGTTTATAATATTCGAGCCTTTATCTTGCGAACTTTGGAATATTTACACTGATCTGGCACGGACTTACAGCTATAGTAGTGAACCATTCTTTAAAACATAAGACTTTTTCCAAAACAAGTCCCACTTGCTAACCAGAGATTTAACTGATGGACAGCATCATGCTCTTCTATCGCTTGAAAACGCTCAGGGAAAGTTTTGTTCCGTTCTGGTACTTTGTTACTATTTTAATTCTGATTCCATTATTCATTCTTCCTAAAAAAAAATTCTCATGTTTTACGCTATGCTGTATCTTGAGTTGTTTTGAAGAGAACATGTGAATGACTTGTAAATCTGTTTTCATGATAATTTTAAATGTTTCCATTCTCATCGTGACATCTGACCCTCATTACAATGGCATGTCTTCAGAACTGATGTAGGACACAACACACGGCATATTTTAAAGTTTTCATTTGTCTCATCTTGTATAATGAAATTGATTTATGCTTAAATGCAGATCTGAGCATTACTGCATGTTTTCCGTTTTCATGATTACTTACTTTTTTTCACGGATGCAGAAAGTATTGATTTCACAAACAAATGCACAAATATCCGGAAATAATTACACAATACAGAACTTTTTAATGGGCATAAATTCGAGTACCCTATTTATAAAAAACCTCCTCCCTCAAATTATTTGACCGTAATTTACCGTTATGTAGGAGGCCATAGCAGGAGTAACATAAAGGACGGCCCATCAGCCCACCGAGGCGAAGTCTAATATAATACTACTCCATACTCCATATCTTGCTCTTGATTGTTACCCTATGCGATGAATGGAGGAACGACTGTTTATAACTATTTTCAGGGCTAACCTACAAGAGAAATATTAAGGTTGAGAAGTTCTCTTTGGTTGAGCATTAAAACACGCTCTACGGGTCTACATTTAATAAATATGTATCAAAAATATGCCACGTGTCACGATTAGTCCAGGCATGTGGCAAATCTCTGTACAACTGAAGCAAGCAGTCTGCATTAAAGACTGACCTTGTGAGGATACACAATACGCTAGTCTGAGAAAGACAGAAAAAACTACTGCCCCGACTGGGACTCGAACACAGGACATCCCGTTTACTAGCCGGGCGCTCTAACCACTGCGCTACCGGGGCGGGTACTGGCTACAGGCTGGCTACTGGCGCAGTGGTTAGAGCGCCCGGCTAGTAAACGGGATGTCCTGGGTTCGAGTCCCAGTCGGGGCAGTAGTTTTTTCTCTCTTTCTCAGACTAGTGTATTGTGTATCCTCACAAGGTCAGTCTTTAATGCAGACTGCTTGCTTCATTTACCCTTTACCTTGTGATTTCTTTCTTTATTTCTGTACAACTGGTTGAACGACCTTGAAGTGAAAAAAGAGTGGGCTTCTTTAGCCCAAGGTCAATCAGGGTAGAAATCGCGTATTAGGCCTACCACAATGGCAATTCTCGCTAGGGCTGAAAATAAACTCCTTTTAATAAGAATCGTGAAGCTTGTTCCATTTTCTCCCTAAAATTGAGTAACAGCTGATTCACGCTTTTTTAGCTCATCAAAAGGGAATGTGTATAAGTTGAAATTTAAATGGCCAGTTTTTCCCCATTTGTATAAGAATCAATATGCCCGTTTTTAGTTAACAGTATTAATCTGACTGCATTTGAAATAATTCGTGCATTTTCAAATGTTTTGTGCCTATTTTGATGAAATACTTGTTCTATTTTGGAAAATTATAAAAAAGTATAAATACATGTGTACGCTGTAAAAGTTAAATTAGTTAACATACTATGCAAATAACTACATCTGGCACCAAGATATACTATTAAAATTAGTAAATCTCAAATTCTTTCTTTTTATTAGATAAAATGCTTCCTGTAACGGTTTTAAATTATTATTTTTTCGTTTAATGTAGTTAAAAAAGTATTTTATTGTAAAAAACATGCATGATAACTTTCTTTGCCATTCAAAAATTATACACCACAACCAGAGCAACCCACAGATGAAATGTTTGCACTGTTTTTTTTTTGACAAATGCAAATAAAAAATATTAGCCTCTGACAGAGATTATGGTTTCCATCAGTTGGTGGTGGTTTTCCAATAATACTGTGGTTGGTTTAGCTCAGCAGCACAAATATGTGAGTAATAATGTAAGTAAAGGTGAATTTTAAGAAGTTAGAATGTATTTTTATTGGTAAGTTTTATTTAACATGTAGGTTTGTCCTTGTAAGCCTTTAAGCAGTCTACTGCCGGAACATCAGGATTGGCAATTATTTCAGGGATTCCTGACTGCCAGCCTTAAAAGTAGAACATTTAAGAGCCACGTAAAAGAAGAAAGAAAAACTAAAGTTTGTTCCACATTATGCTTTCAGAAAACTGACTGTATGACGCCACGTTTCCTGCCGCTACGAGTACAAAAAAACATGTAAATATCCCACTCGTAGACTGTAACAGTAACTGTGTAGACTCTACAAGTGTGATTTTCACAAGTTTTTGCATTCGTAGCGCAAGGAAACGTGGCATCATATAGTCAATTTTCTGAAAACCTAATGTGGAACAAACTATACAATGGGAATGGGAAGGCAGCAAGGTGAAAACTAATGCAAGATAACAAAAATAAAAAAAAAACTTGTGTACAGGAATGGATAGGTGGGTTTGAATAATGGAAAGGTGGGATAGAATTTCAACTACCTGACCACCAAAGTTAAACCTGCAGGGACACAAGGGTCCCCAATGGTATCACCAGTCGATTGGAAAAGAAGAAGTAGGGTTGTTGGCCATTTGTCATATAACAATACAATGAATAAAATATTCAAAAGTATGTAAAGAGTTTGAATGTCTTCTCGTACAGGGTGTTTAAAAAACGCTACATGTCGAATTTTTCTAAGTCCGTACTCGTCGCTATAACCCTTATCCCTAACCTCATATTTGCCCTAAGCTTATATTTGCATTTCAAATCAGAACGCAAAAAGTAACAAAAGCATGCGACAACCCTGGTTGGTGTGTGGGGGGGGGGGGGGAGGAGAGACTAAAACAAACAATAAAGGCCTATAATAAGATTTCAAGTTAGAAAAAACATTTATTTGGCCATCAAGCAAATTAGATAAAATAAAGGGTTTTCAGTATTTGGATTCCAAATAAAAAAGGCAAAAGAAAAATACGCATGTGGCAATCGTGGTTGGTGGAGGGGGGGAGGGACCAAAACCAACAATATGTGCATTTATTTTGAATTTCAAATAGAAGAAACAAAAAAGCATTTATTTGGCCTTCAAATAAAATAGTTAAAATAAAAACATTTACAGTATTTGGATTTCAAATAAAAACAAAAAAGGAACGTATCCACGCTTTAAACGAAGATGATCCCGATCGACGCATTCAGTTCTGTGAGGAATTCCTAGATTTCAAATAAAAATAAAGCAAAAGAAAAAGCGCATTTGGAACCCTGGGTGGAGGAATTTGCCACAGTCCCCCATCCCATTGCCGGGCCAGATAGGCTACCCTCTAGAAGGCTGACGTTTGACATTTTGTTTCAGACCAGTTATAACGTAAATTAGGTCCATCATTAACGTTAGAGACAAAGAAAGATGTTGCAGGTGATTGAATCACGAAGGAAGGTGCTCAAACTGTCCTCCTCCAGCAACGATTCATTCACCACATGTGCTTTCCACATCTAAGCATATCCTCCTGCATAAGTCAGGAGTAAATGTCTGTAATGCAAAGTAATGAGAACCTGCTGTGTTGCAATATCCTGGGGTGGTTGAATGTACACCCAATCCCGTACTATTCCCCACACACTAAAGTCCATAGGCGTCACATCACACAAACGCATGGGCCATTCCATCGCATCTCTTCTACCAATCCAGCTGTTGGGAAATTGGTCATCAAGAAGGTCTTGCACCTGTGTTGCATAGTGCAGTCATGCACCATCTTGTTCGAAAATAATATCTGCGGGACACTTTTCCCGAACAGCTGGCAGAATCTTGTTTTCTAGCAGCTGACGATATACTGCATCATTGTTTGTACCATCAAGGAAGAATGGTTCAATGACCCCCAGCCCATACACCTCCCCAAACATACCCGACTTACTCACTGTTTCCTTTTGCGGGGGGTTGACCCTCCTGAATGCTCTTGGTGTCGACGGCCACTTACGGTCCGGCACTTACTTGTTGATTGTCGCCATCTTGATGGTGTTCGTCGTCGGTTCCATCTTCCGCATGACATTGCGCGTCAGTTGGGCGATAAGTCTGTCCTCCTGTCCGGTGTTTTTCAATTTTTGCAGGAGGTACAGATGTATGACAAGATTTAGATTAGGGGTTTGAATAACATCTCTGTAATGTGTGGTGCAGTGGCAACCCGGACCACTGCACTGTGACTGAGGTTGGCGCTAATGACCAAGTTGTCGACGCGCCATTAAGCCTCAATCCCCCCCCCTCCCCAAACATTGATGCCAGGTGACAGCGTGAATACTGCCATAGCGAATTATGGGTTGTCATCACTATAAAATATGCAGTTGTGACGATTAACTCTGCCATTCAGATGAAACTTGGCTTAATCGGAGTAAAATATCCATTCCTCGTTCTGTGGATCATCCGCAAGGAAATCTAGGAATTCCTCACAAAATTGAATACGTCGATCGGGATCATCTTCGTTTAAGGCATGGATATGCCATGGACGGTACACCTTCAAGCTTACATCCTTAATAGTGCCTATTAACTGAAGGTAGTGATACAATTTGCTAACTTATGCTGGGACGTCGTTGGTTCATCAAGCAACACATTGTGGATCTCGGCGTCATTTTCAATCGTTCGTGCCAGTCGTTTATAGCCAGAATGTCTCTTATGTTGATTTTCCACAGAACTTTTGGTTTCAAATTTCGCCACCAAATGTGCTACTGTAGACTGTCATGGAGGTGGCTGAAGATATGTAGCCTGCCACATCACAAAGCGTCTGTTATCGTATCGTTTTGGTTACATCATTTAATAATATTGATACGTTGTTGTAGGTTCATGTGCAGCATGTCGTTATGAAATACAAAAAAACGAATTGTATCGAATGAAGAGGATACAAAAAGAACAAATTGTATAGAATGATACGTATCAGGTTGTTTGCACCGACCTACTGTCACGTACAAGTGTACGGACCAACCAGTACTAGACCTTACTACACATCTCACAATACTGCATGCCCTGGGAACATCAAGTCACATGACTAACAACTTTGTGTGTACCATCAGTACAGTAGCTGAAGGGCAACACGCAACATTAACCAAGGTTACTAAATCGGTAATTAAAATCAGCCAGTTACAGTAAGTACAGTACTGTAAACTGGGAACGCCTCTCGGATAACGTTACTAGGCCTTTTGTGCAGCGAGTGGTGTGGCGATCAGATGTGAATACAGCATAGTTGTTAATTCAGTACGTACATTGGGCTATTCGATTTCTACAGGGCATAGGGGATAAGAGGCCGCAGAAGCTACGATGTACTGCCACCATACAAGTAGCTACCCCATCAACCAGGGGTTGCCACATGCATTTTTTCCTTTTGAGTTTTTATTAGGAATACAAATACTGTAAAATCCTTTATTTTAGTTATTTTGCTTGATGGCCAAATAAATGTTTTTTTCCCTTTTTACTTGAAATCTAATTATGGGCTTTTATTGTGTGTTTTGGTACCCCTCCCCCACACCAACCATGTTTGTCACATGCTTTTGTTACCTTTTGCATTCTTATTTGAAATGTAAATAAAAGCTTTTTTCCTGATGTCAGGAATAACTTTCAAGATTTCTTTACTGAGGTCAGGGATAAGGGTTATAGCGACGGAAAATGGTTGTTGGACTTGGAAAAATTCGACGTGTAGCGTTTTTTTTAAACACCCTGTACATAAGTAAATCATCACATTAAAAATAAAGCAATTTAAATAATAGATTCGCCTGGTTACAGTTGAAAACTGAAGAGATGATCCAGTAGAGGTTGTCAAAACAAGGAGTTCAATTCAAAAGTTAACACAAAATTCTGGTCTTTTAAGAAATTGGGTTAAGTGGTTTGTGCTTAACAACTGCCTAAGCACATTCACGGTTGGTGTCATAACTGTCTGCTGAGACAGGGAATTAACCTTCGTAGCCAAAAAGTCTCGATAGCAGTCTACTCTCGTTGGAGTGAAGAGTTTGTAGAGGTACCCACGAGTCCAAATTGCTATACTAAGTTCAAAAGCCGATAGCTAAATGGGTAGAAACCCCGAAGAATTTTAAATGTCAAAATTAGAGCGGCCTTAAATCGACGTAACTGCAAAGAGTCCCAGCTCAGTCGAGTAAGACGCAAATGGTATGTAGCATGCTGAAGCCTAGCAATGATCTGGTGAAGCGTTGCTGGATGGTTTTAAAATGGTCGATATCCTTTAAAAGGTATGGGGTCCAGACTGAGCTAGCATACTCTAATAATAGCCGATTATGGACTTTGTACGCCCATAGCTTAGCATTCAAACATCCAGAGGTAAAAATCCTATAGATGACAGCCAGAGGACGATTAGTGTTGGCTACCTAGTGTCCACAATGGACAGTTAATTTTAACCACAATCAACCCAAACACCAAGATCGCTTACCAAATTAAGTTGAGGAAGAGGAATGTGATCCATTGCATAAGTATACATCGGATTTTAGTTTCCAATGTGGAAACGTTTACATTGATGGAGGCGGACAATTGGCAGTCGTTAGCCCCGCAGGAAATAAAGTCAATTTAATGGTGGACTAGTAAGTTGACCTGTATATGAATGATGGCAGAGTGAAGTTTGAGATCATTGGCAAACTTTTGCTGCACCGCATTGAAAGATTTGCAAGAAAGATCGTTAAGAAAAGAGGATTAACAAAAAAGGACGAAGAACAGATCCTTGTGGGGCCCCACTGGCAAATATTCACTATGGTAGAAAGAGAATTACCAACTACCACCTTCGAAGTGCGGCTAGCCAAAAGAGGTGCAAGCCATGCCAAAAGCTGTCCATAGAACCCATATGATTTAATTTTCAAGAGCTTACTAAGCACCATCGACTCAAAAGAATTTCATGAGATGGCACACCAACATCTAGGGCTTCTGTTTCCGAAAATTTTGTATTTATTAGTGAAAATCAATAATTAGTTCTGGATCATTTTCTCCAGAATTTTACAAGGAGCTACAATAAGCGCAACAAGTCTGTAGTTCTGGGGATCAGCTGTATTTCCTGTTTTAAAGTAGGGGTAATATTAGCACTGGATGAAAGCCTCCGAAGGAAAGAGTAAAAATATATGCTTAAGGTTTGTAGATTTCAAAACAGATTTCTTTCTAGAAGTGCACAGAAACCACCTCGTCTGGGCTTAAAGCTACAAGATCAGACAAAATAACTTCCGGAATAAAGAACAGCGAGGAACACCGAGGTACAGGACTTGCAACCTGGTTCATGATCAAAAGCTAATGGATGAATCAGCTTGTTGTCCACTACACTGTGACTAACAAATATAGTATTCAGCACATTTACCTGGGTCTTTGCATTGGTTACGAAGTTACTGCCAATCTTCGAAGTTGGAATAGGTCTGGATATTCCAGTTTTATGCCAAAAAAATCGGAATAGTGAGGCCAACATCCCTTCGGCAGAGATAGATTGTTCCTCGCTGTGCTGTAATTATTTCAAAGCTGCAGGGTAATTTCTACGACAGTCATTATACTCCTCTAAATTAGCAGCAGAACTATCAGTTGTATATCTGTACCGCAGAGACACCTTCCTACCACTGAGTTCCTTTTAATAGGCTTAGGCAAGTTCCTACCCCGCAATTTTGATTTGGGGTGATCCCCACTACAAACTATCACTTTGCTCTTTATTTGAAGAAAGCTATCCAATGCAGTGTCAACGGTGTCAGAATCAGAAAAAAGGTTATGTCCAACTGACTTCATTCAGGTGTAGCCTCAAAAAAGGAAAAATCAATATATTGTTTAATGTGAGCCATGTTTATAAGTGAAGCTTAAAATTCACCAGACAGTGGTCACTAAGACTGAGGTGGACATCAACTTCAAATGCCACACACTTTTCTTTTGTTAAAGGCCAGATACTTTCCTTGTCGCAAACAGAAGCCATTGCCTGTTAATGGGATTGCGACACAGTATCGGTGCGAATGAAAAATATTTTAGAATTATGAGTTGCCACATTTGTGTCGAATTTCCCTTCAACCCTAACCAGCACATCACATGACGAATATAAGTGTTTATGTTAAGGGAAATGAATCGGTTTTGTGTTACTGAGTTTACCAAAGTTCCATCAAGCCAATTGATAATTTTGGCTTTTCCACACTAGGTTTGTTGACTCCAGTGTAAAACTGTGAATAGTTATTTAATCCCAAGGCTTTATTTTTCGGTTTGTCTGTCTGCTGTATGGGATTTTGCTTGCTATTACTATCACGCAGTTGTAAAAAGATTTTATGTTGTGGTATTTTCCTATAAGCTTTATTAGCCATCAGGGAACCTTTTCTGTATCCTCTTTTCCTCTATCAGATACCTTAGCAGCTAAATGTATTTTCTTTGGGTGAGAATGAATGTTTGTCTTAGTTTGTAAACTTTACATTACTGACTTTCTTACGTATTGGGTTCTTACGACCTACCCATCAGAGTGCTTCTCAACCCATTTCCAATTGCTATAAATGATATCAGCAACAAAGCTATTATCATACCGAAAGAAATCGCATTTTATATTTGACAATGATAGCACTGCAATAGTAAAAAGTGTTTATGTCAGCAGGATATACGTCAGCACTGCTTTATTCGATATTTTTATGCACGAAAATATAACCGTTTTAAAAATACATGCGATTTTTGGTCATTCTTCATGTTGGACACTATACTTATTAGTTGCAGTTTTTATTTTTGCAGTTTTTATTTTTTGTTTCACATTTCTGGCGCAATCTTTGTTAGCCTACAAATAGTTGATTTTTAAATGTCAGTTCATAAGCTTCCTTCATTTATGAATTTGAGACTTCATATATGACTTCGTGTATAAACTCTTTCAAGTTAACCAGATCGTTTGCCTCAACGTGGACTAATTTAGCTACATCTTAAAATAGCTGAAAGCGGGTTTAAGAAATAATCATCAGAGACTGCGATACCTTAAGTGAGCCTCAGCATGAACTTTAATATTAAATGTCAAGTTTGAAACCATATAATTTTTCCCAGAATTGACATACCAAAGAAATTCGGTATTTGCGGTCCTGTCATAGCTATTTCACTCATTAAAAATTTCATTAACAACAATTGAATCGGTTGGCCTTCACAGCATTGCTATTTCTTGTTGTTGTGGTGGTTATTGGGACTGTTTGTCCGATTGGATCTATGGGGCGAACCAATGTATCGACTTTTAGGTTTTACTGCTTAAAACGTAGGTATGGACATGCCTTAGGGCCCTGTCAAAACTATTTTAATATGACTACAACATTTTTGTTGTTCATTTTTTTTGTTGAGGAAATTTTGCTCTCACTTAAAGAGCAAACTATTTAACCGATTTTCTACTTTTATAGAATAAAGTATCGCTACGAACAAAGCCTAGGGCCTCTTGAAGGCTGTTTTCATATGACTGCACGATTCTTGCTGTTGTTCTTTTTGCTGGGCAGATTTTGCTCTTACCTAGAGATCAAACCAATAAACCGATAACTTTTATAGCTGAAAATGAAGGTGTATGAAGAAGGTCTATAGCCGTTTGAATGTGACTGCGATATTCTTGTACTTATTGTGTTTGTTGGAGAAATTTTGATCTCACCTGGATATCGTGCCAATGTCCCGATTTACATCTTTATATTAAAAAAAAGTGGTATGTACGATGCCTAGGGACTTTTGAACACTATTTTAAAGTGGCTACAATATGGTTGTTGTTCTTATTCGTGTTGGGGAAATTTTGCTTTTAGCTAGATATCGAACCAGTGAAACGATTTTCGACTTTTATAGCTGAAAACTTAGGTATTAACAAGGCCCAGGGCCTTTTAAACGCTATTTTATTCTTCTGATTTATCTCAAAAAGCTTAATCTTAATTATCTTATATTGCGATTATCTCGTATCGAAATTCTAGTTATTATTTTTTCATGAAATATCTCCAAGAAATTAGTATTTAAAAAAAACCGCTTAAGTGTATAAAATACGGATGTAAGCCTTAAAAATTTAATGCTGTAACAGTTACAGGATAAATACGTGTAGGCAACTATGGTCGCACTAATATGTATAAAAGAAGCTCTAGCTTCGTTTGTGGGTTGCGGAACATTCTTTTAAACATGTTAAAGCAACGCCGATGGCATACATGTCCTGTATCTGTTCCTTTAGAGCATTAAGTTTTTATGGCTTACTTTGGTATGTGCAGAACTGGAGATTTTTTTTACATGTGTTAGCTCTATACTCATGGCTTTCACGCCGTTTTTTTGTGTGTTTGTTCCTTTGAAGCGTCAATTCCCCCCCCCCCTTTGAAGCGTTAAGTTTTTTTTAGGGCTTACTTCTTCATTTTATACACTTAACCGTTTTTAAAGTAGTAATAGAAGTATAACACGCAACGGCCACATGTATTAACGTCCAAAGCTAATGGAGTGGTATGTACGATGCCTAGGAATTTGTATTTGTCCCTTTTAACAATAGTAGAATCAAAGGAAATCAGGTAAACTGTAGAAGACCTACACATTTTCCTCTGTGATATCTTTATCATTACACATTGTTTTCATCGCTTCGTAGAAAAAGAGTATTAGCTTTTTGATATTTTGCTCATGCGTGCTGTTGTTGACACATATAAACATTTTCATGAAACTCCAACTTATCTGATTAATAACAAACGTTAACAAATAAACGTTACTTTTTTCAAACTATAATAATGTTAAAATGACCTCGTTCTTTATACTCTTAATGCTTCAACTGCACACAAATTTGGTTACAAAAACCCAACTTACGTACTGTGGTCCATTAAGTCAAAGAATATTAAAGTTTAATAATTGGAGAAGAGTGCAAATCGTAAATCAATCAGGCGCACCTGTAAAAACAGTGGGCGCACAATCTTCTTTGTTTTCATGTTACTGTAAAAGATGTGTACGTAATTTCTGTATACACAAATGCTTTTTATTATCACGTTCGAAGAGTTATGAATTTCCCATCGTAGACTGCATTTTTTGATATTATTAGAATAAAATTCTATATAGTTTACTATCTACTGGTTGCATTGATGACACTCTAAATCAAATAGGGTTGAAAGTGGACCGATGAAGAGTGAATATTTACTAAGTTTATGCAGCCACTAGAAAGAACATTTTAGCAATGCGGTTTAAAAAAAAACCGCTTCAAATCGAGTGGTTGTTTATATTATATGGGAAAGCAGTTGGTCCTAGAACTATATTCAAGCCTGTTCTTGATCTACCTCTTCTTCCAGTTCTACCTTTTTGAGTAGTGGATGCATCCCACCCAACCATAACCTGTGTAGAACAAGTGGAGAGTTTAAAAAGCCACTAAACATTGCCTAGTCATGGAAGAATATTTAAAGATTTATTTGGCTAAAATATGAGTGAAATCAAGACAAATTACGTCGTGGACATAAGTATGCCTGTTATGTCTTCTTGACATGTGCCATCATCTCAATATGCTTAAAGAATCTACAGGGAAACGCATGCATGGATTTGCAAGCATTTGCATTCAGGAAAAGAAAAATTCTTTCCGAATGCCAAACCATCTGACAAAATAGGTTATATCCATTGAGGCCAGGTGTTATAAACGCCTACCAATGGAACGGCAGTTAAACAATTCGCATCCTAACAAAGAGCTTTCAATTGGATATGTGAACATGGTGAATGAAACAGATTAAATTTCTGTGTGTGTGTAGCATATGTCAGACACTGCAAACCATTGTTGTCTCGAGCAGAGATTAACGTTTTGAATGATGACAGCATACCATAGCCAGTACGAATCTTGCTTCTAAACACAAAATGTTACACGTGAATATTTTATTACAGGAAATGTCACTAAAATTACAATTTGAAGCGACATGTAAGCAGTTAAACATTGTCGGTCATAAATACAACAATCGTAAATACCAGAGAACTTTACATTCAATTGAATGCGATCCTTGTGCATTCTGTTCATGTATACTACAACACAAATAAAAAATTACAAATTCAAAGTATCAGTAGTATGCTTTACGTTGATTTTATAATTAGGCATCTTCCAACGTTAGCTGAAGTATAAGCGTTCCTAATTTTTACAAGCAGCTCCAACATTTTTTAAAGCATAAAATACAGTATCCTATAGCAGGATTCTGTCGGAATTATGTAATAAGTGATGAACTGGCTGTGACACTACTGTGGAGGAAAAATGAGATAGCTGAACTATAGTGAGAATTTGCTGCTGACAAAGAGTGTTGATGGTGGAGTCTCGGTATCAGTAGTAGTTGATAAAGGTCCATACTACGACGTAATGGTGGAATAGGCAAGTGTACTGTACTATGATGTAATGGCAGCACTTCCGGTGATGGCGTACTTCCGGTTTGGAGTGTTGATTTCTGAATCGGTTTGCAGTGTTATGAAAATGGACAATAGTGCTCCATACGAATTATTTATTCAGTTTCGATTGTAGCACAGTGTTGTTAGACAGTATTTCTGTAGACCTATGAAATTTGACCATCCCAACTAAAAATGGTGTCCTACTACACTATTCAATGGTTTCATACCACTGATCTGTAGTTTATGTTCGGAATTGAGTCCCGGCATGGAATGTAACGATTGCCCGCAACAATGGCAGACCCGTATGCAATTATTACGTGTATATAGCATTAATCACTCATAAAAATAAGTACTATACTAGCAGAACATGCTATGACCGAACACGGTTTACTAGCCAAAAGGGTTAAGGGTTGTGCTACCAGTGATAAATATACTAGTGATGTTTCTAGAATTTAGTCGTCAAACAACTGCCATTTTACGATGGGACTTCAATCATATCACGAATATATTTAAGCATGACAGCACAAAGGATTAAAGAGAAGAAAAACAAACCATCTTTTTAGTCTTCTGTACCGGCTGAGAAGAATATTGCAACGACTTTGTCCGTCCGTCCGTCGCTTTTTTCAACTCCGCAACGGTACCAGATATTGACGACCATTGTTTACAACGTTATATTCAGCATGAGAAATTAGTAAAATAACATGGCAAATTAAAACATTGTTACTTCCTCATAGCTGATAGACTTCTTCGACGTAACTAAATTAAATAATAATATTTGCTCGTCGAATTAAAATTATAAATTAAAATCCTCAATAAAAACAAATAGATTTTAGCTTCGTTTAAATAGTCTCGTCGCATTGTTGCATGAATGAATCGGCTTACCGTCGAACCAAATTCTCCGTTAGGTCTAACTTCTACCTTCTACTTACGAAATTAAAACTGCATTTTTAAAATTAGGCCTAAAAAATTAAAATTGGGCCTAAAATCATGTTACCATGGCAACGTCAAGTTGCTACGAGTCGCTGTTGGCTTTATCAACTACAGCGTCTCTCCTGCACCTTCCCTACGACCACTGATCTATATAGGCTACGTTGCGTACGTTGTAACACTGTAACTGTCTGCCTGAAGGCGCACCGTGTCGCAAAAATGAAGAGGCTTACTATACAATCCATATCTCCGTTAACTGCTACTTACGAAATTAAAATTAGGTTGGTTAAAATTAGGCCTAAAAGCTGACAATTACGCCTAAAATGTAAAACTGGCCTAAAAGCTAACACATTTTTAACTGGCAATTGTGATGTCTACTGCTTTTAGATTAGTATAATAGAGATAGCAGTTGTAGTGCATGATAGAGGTGTGGGGGGGGGGGATTGAGGCTTAATGGCGCGTCGACAACTTGGTCATTAGCGCCAACCTCAGTCACAGTGCAGTGCAGTGCAGTGATAGAGGTGTGTGCTTCAACATTGGAAGTGTAGGAACTGTACATTCCGGTGCAACTAGGCAGTCGCTGTAGCTGCTTACTTAATTTTATTTATAAGTGAATGCAAACAAAATTGCATGTTAAGTATAATACGAGTGTGTGTGTTTATCACTCAAGTTGAAAAATTTTCTCTTTTTCTCCAACCAAGCAAATACATCTTTGCGCCCACATTTTTAAATAGCCAAATTTAGATGAGACGCAATTTGCCTCTACAATCCATCAATAAGGTGTGTTCATACTTAACAATGTACTGTTTTCTTCAGCTGCTGGATGTTCAATACTAAATATCAATTAGTATTAAAAAACGCTTAAGCGTATAAAAGCGTATACAGATGTAAGCCTTAAAAAACTTAAAAGCCCTAAAGGAACAGAAAATAGAAAAAGACATGTAAGTCATCAGCGTCGCACTAATACGTGTAAAAGAATCTCCAGTGACCCAAAAAACAAGCTGGAGCTTCTTTTACACCTATTAGTGCGACACTGATGGCTTACATGTCTTTTTCTAATATCTATTCCTTTAGGGCTTTAAGTTTTTTAAGGCTTACATCCGTATTTTAAACGCTTAAGCATTTGTTAATACTAATATCCATTAATTTTTCTTGTTTCAGCAAGAATAACACAGAAAAGAATATTGTAGTCACCTTAAAACAACTGTTATAAGAGAGCCTTTTTAATACTCAATTTTAAGAGCTATAAAAATTGAAAATCGGTTGTTTGGTTCGATCTCTAGGTTACTGCAAAATTTCCGCAACAAGGAGAACAACAATAATTGTAGTCACATTAAAATAGCGTTCAAAAGGCCGTAGACATTCTTCATACCTATGTTTTAAGCTGTAAAACTTGATCGTCGGTTCGATCTTCAGCTGGTGTAGTACAGCTGTTACAAGCCAGAATTTAGGCTAATCATGAACATCGAGCTAAAAGCCATGAAATTTGGTACACAAGTCGATTCTTAGCTTATAAATCATGCTAGCTATGGAATCTCTCGAGATACCACCAAAGGCCCCTTCCTGTCCCCATACCTCACTCACCTGTATGAGATTTTTGACCAACAAATTCTTGCAGATCACGCTAAAATGTGAATTGGTACACACGTCATTCTTAGGTGTACAAATCGAACTAGAATTTGTTGATCATCAAGGTCATGGAGAGGACACGTGGAAGCCCTGGGGTGAGTGTATCTCATGGGGTTACATATGTAGTTCGTTTTCAACTGCTACAATGCATGTTTTTAGTACTTTCAGCAAGAATTTGTTGGTCATTGATGCTTCATGGGGTGCACAGGAGGGGGGATGCTCGGGGAGGCTTTGATGGTATTTAATGGGATCCAATGCTGGTTCAATTTCTGCTGCTAGGAAATATTGGAGTACCAAAATGCATGCTTTCAGTTTGATCAACAAGAATTTTTCGGGTATCAATTTTTTAGGGGCCTTGGAGGATTTCGCGGAAGTTCCATAGATAGTTTGATTTCTACTGCTCACAATGACTTGTGTACCAAATTTCATTCTTTTAGCACTATTTGCAAGAATTTGTTGGGCAGGTCTTAAGGAGGGGCACAAGAGGAGGAGACAGTGCTTTGTAGATTATCTCGAGGGGTATCCATAGCTAGTTCAGTTTGAACTACAATGAATGACTTGTGTACAAACTTTCATGTTTTTAGCTCGATTTGAAATTTGTTGCTGATACCGCTGGGAAGAGGGGGTAGTGCCTTGGGGGGGGGGGGGAACTTGGGGATATTTCATGGCGTGTTCCATGACTGGTTCGATGTGTACTGCTAAAAATGACTTGTGTGCCACAATTCAGGCGTTTAGCCCGATCTGCAATAATTTGTTGTCAAGCATCAGAAAGGGAACACAGTGGAGCGCTAGGGGACCATTTAGGGTATTTCGTGGGAATTCCATGGTTGGTTTCATTTGTAATACTAAGAATGACTTGTGTACCCAATTTCTAGCTTTTAGCTTGATTTGCAACAATTTTTGGGTCAAACCTCAGTGAGGGGGCACAATGGTTACTGTAGGCCCTTTGGGGGTATTTTATGGGGTTTCCATGGCTGATTTGATTTATGCTGCTAAGAATAACTTGTGTACCAAATTTCATATTTTTAGCTTGATCTGTGAAAATTTGTTGCCCAAGCCCCTGGGAGGGGGGCGCAGGGGGATGCTGGGGACCAGGAGGGCGCTGAAGGCACTTGGGATATTTCATCGGGTCTATGGCTGATTCGATTTTTACTGTTAAGAAAGATTTGTGTAACAAATTTCTCGTTTTTAGCTCAATTTGCAAAAATTTGTTACTCCACTTAATGATTTTTGCCCAGTGCTCTGCAGTAACAATTAATGTGCCAACGAGAATACAACAGTCACTTCAAAATCATGTTCAAAAGACCTTAATCGGTGCTAATATCTACATTTTAAGCTATTTAAATTGAAATCCGGTTCATTGGTTCGATCTCTAGGTGAGAGCAAAAGTTCTAGCCCATTTGGCCTTCCGTGTCAAGAATATTGTGGTTACATTAAAATAGACTGCAAAAGACCCTAGGCCTTTTCCATACTTACGTTTTAAGCAATTGAACCTGAAAATGGGTTCAGTGGTTCGATCTCCAGGTGACTGCAAAGAGTCAGAACAAGAACATTAATGATTTCTGCCCAGTGCTCTACTATAATAATCGCTCTGTTGATGAGAATACTACAGTCACATTAAAATTGTGTTCAAAAGGTGCTGGTCGGTGTTAATACTTACATTTTATGCTATAGAAATTGAAAATCGGTGCATTGGTTCGATCTCTAGTTGAGAGCCAAAGTTCTAGCCCATTTGGCTTTCCGTGTCAATTACATTGTAGTTACATTAAAATAGCCTACGAATGACCCTAGGTCTTGTTCAAACCTACGATTTAAGCTATAGAACTTGAAAATCGGTACAGTGGTTCGATCTCAGGCAACTATAAAGAGTCCGAACAAAAACAATGATTTCTGCCCAGTGCTCTACTATAATAATCGCTCTGCCGACGAGAATACTACAGTCACATTAAAATCGTGTTCAAAAGGCCCTGGTCGGTGTCAATACTTACGTTTTAAGCTATACAAATTGAAAATCGGTGCATTGGTTCGACCTCTAGGTGAGAGCAAAGGTTCTAGACCAATTGGCTTTCCGTGTCAAGAACATTGTAGTTACATTAAAATATCCTGCGAAAAGCCCTAGGCCTTGCCCATACCTACGTTTTAAGTTATAGAATATGAAAACCGGTTCAGTGGTTCAATCTCCAGGTGAGAGTAAAGAGTCCCAACAACAACAACAACAGCAACAACAACTACAACAACTACAACAACAACAATAACAACAAGAAATGGCGATGTTGTAGATGCCGAACAGTTCGATTGTTGTCATTAAAATTTATAATGCAGTGAAATAGTTACGACACGATGCCAAATACTGAAATTCGTTGGTCTTTGTCAATTTTGGGCGGAACTATTGGAGTTCAAAGTTTCACGTTTGACATGGAAGTTCATGCTGAGGCTTACTTAAGGCCCGCTACCGCAGTCCTGGAAGGTATGAAAATTGGCTTATACATAGAAAACACGGATGTCAGCTTTAAAAAACACAGTTCTCCAAAGGAACGATATGTAAGCCAGGGTAAGCCAGATATGTTAGCACTAATATGTTTAAAAGAGTTTTCGGTAGCCAAAAAATTAAGCTATAGCTGTTTTATACATATTTGTGTGACACTGACGGCTTACATGTCTTTTTCTTGTATCTGTTCGTTTAGAGGATTGAGCTTTTATGGCTTAATACATATTTTATATGTTTAAGCGTTTTTTAACACTAATACATGTTATTAGTATTAAAAAACACTTAAGCATATAAAATACAGATGTAAGCCTTAAAAAACATAAAGCCCTAAAGGAACAGATATTAGAAAAAGACATGTAAGCCATCAGCGTCGCACTAATACGTGTAAAAGAATTTCCAGCGACCCAAAAAACAAGCTGGAGCTTCTTTTACACGTATTAGTGCGATGCTGATGACTTACATGTCTTTTTCTAATATCTGTTCCTTTAGGGCTCTATGTTTTTAAGGCTTAGATCCGTATTTTATACGCTTAAACGTTTTTTAATACTAATATCCATTATTTTTTTATTGTTTCAGCAAGAATTACACAGAAAAGAATACCGTAATCACCTTAAAAAAACTGTTATCAGACAACCTCTTTAATACTCAATATTAGGAGCTATAAAAATTAAAAATTGGTTCTTTGGTTCGATCTCTAGGTGAGAACAAAATTTCCCCAAGAAGAACAAAGACAATAATTGTAGTCACATTAAATTAGCGTTCAAAGGCCATAGGCTTTATTCATACCTATGTTCTAAGCTGTAAAACTTGAGCATCGGTTCATTGGTCGATTTTCAGGTGTAGCATAGCTGTTACAGGGGAGGGGGGGGGGGAATTGAGGCTTAATGGCGCGTCGACAACTTGGTCATTAGCGCCAACCTCAGTCACAGTGCAGTGGTCCGTGTTGCCACTGCACCACACATTACAGAGATGTTATTCAAACCCCTAATCTAAATCTTGTCATACATCTGTACCTCCTGCAAAAATTGAAAAACACCGGACAGGAGGACAGACTTATCGCCCAACGCGCAATGTCATGCGGAAGATGGAAACGACGACGAACACCATCAAGATGTCGACAATCAACAAGGAAGTGCCGGACCGTAAGTCGCCGTCGACACCAATAACATTCAGGAGGGTCAACCCCCCGCAAAACGAAACAGTGAGTAAGTCGAGTGTGACCAATGCGCAAACGGGCCAACACAACCTCCTCACGGCGACTGCGGCGACACGCCGAGTGCCACTCCTCGACAGTGCCTTTAATGGCCCGTAATTTATTACCGTCCTGTCCATCCCACAAGGTTTGCCAAAAAGCGTGTAACCTCAGACGCAGAGTTGGAAAGGCGTCTGAGGGAACAAGGCAGAGATCCCTACCGAGAGGCCCAGAAAGGGCCCCTTTCGCAGCAGAATCAGCTTGCTCATTCCCTGCTATCCCAACATGGCCCGGGATCCAGCAGAAAAGCACGGTTTTCCGCTGGCCAGGCAAGCGGGAAAGCAAAGCTTGGACACGTTGTGTCAAGGGGTTCCGAGGATTGTAATTCGCCAAGGACTCCAGGGCACTCATGGAATCACTAAAGATAATGAAATGCGTGCCCTGAAGGTCAAGGATCCATTCCACTGCTAAACCAAGAGCCAAAAGCCAAGAGCTGTTACGGGCCAGAATTTGGGTTAATTACGAACATTGAGCTAAAAGCCATGAAATTTAGTACACAAATCGAGCTGGCTATGGAATCTCTCCAAATGCCCCCTAAGGCCTCTTCCTGTCCCCCTACCACACTCACCTGTACTATTCTGAATTTTGGTACTATGAATTTTGGTATGCCAATCATTCCTTGTAGTAGAAATTGAACCAGCCATGGATCCCCATGAAATACAACCAAAGCCTCCACCTGCATCCCCTGCCCCTCCTTTGCACCTCATGAAGCATCGATGTTCAACGAGGGAGGCACAGAAGGGAGCTGGGGGCCCTTTGGGGATATATCATGGGGATTTCATGGCTTGTTCAACTTCTACTGCTAAGAATGACTTGTGTACCAATTTTCAAGCTTTTAGCACGATTTGCAAAAATTTGCGAATCAAACCTCAGTGAGAGGGCACAGGGGGTCGCTGGGGTCCCTTTGAAGGTATTTCATGGGGGTTCCATGGCTGATTCGATTTATGCTGCTAAGAATGACTTGTAGACCAAGTTTCATGTTTTTAACTTGTTCTGTAAGAATTTGCTGCCCAAACCCCTGGGAGTGGCACGGGCGGGGAGGCACTGAAGGTACTTGGGGGTATTTCATGGAGGTCCATGGCTGGTTCGATTTTTAATGTTAAGAAAGACTTGTGTCCAAATTTCATGTTTTAGCTCGATTTGTTGAAATGTGTTACTCCACTAAATGACTTCTGCCCAGTGCTCTACAATAATCATTACTCTAACGACGAGAATACGGCAGTCATATCTAAATCGTGTTCAAAGGGCCCTGGTCGAAGTTAACACTACATTTTAAGCTATACAAATTGAAAATCGGTTCATTGGTTTGATCTCCAGGTGAGAACAAAAGTTCTAGGCCTTTTGGCTTTCCGTGTCAAGAATATTGTAGTTACATTAACATTGCCTGCGAAAGGCCCTAGGCCTTGTCCATACCTACGTTTAAAGCTATAGAACTTGAAAATCAGTTCAGTGGTTCGATCTCCAGGTGAGAGTAAAAGACATAACAACAACAATAATGATTTCTGCCCAGTGCTCTGCAATAATATTTGCTCTGCCGACGAGAATACTGTAGTCACATCAAAATCGTATTCTAAGGGTCCTGGTCAGTGTTAATATCTACATTTTAAGCTAAAAAATTGAAAATCGGTTCAATGGATCGATCTCTAGGTGAGAGCAAAGAGTCCCAACAACAATAACAACAACAACCACAACAAGAAATGGCCATACTGTGGATGCCGAACTGTTCAATTGTTGGCATTAAAATTTGTAATGAGGTGAATTAGTTATGACACGACCCCAAATACCGAATTTCGTTGGTCTATGTTAATTTTGGGCGAAACTAATAGTTCAAAGTTTGATGTTTAACATAGAAGTTCATGCTGATGCTTACATAAGGACCGTTATTGCGGTCCTTGATTTTTTTGGCACTATTCCATGTAATTTAAATTTGATGCGAAACAACCACGATGGTATAATGCATTTGGGATATGCCAGGGACAGACAACCAAACATACGAACAGGCAACCCTGCTAATGAGGAATTAGCAACTCCAAAGTGATGCTTTGTCAAGGTCACATCGAGTCAACATCACCTTGGGTCCAGGTCACACCGAGTTAAGGTCCTACCAGGTCAAGGTGAATGTCACATCAAGGTCAAGGTCACTAAAATTGCTTCATGAGCTTCGCACTCTGGAAATATACAGATAAAGAGTTGTTCCGTTCATTTTGCATTTTTGGCATGCCAAAAATGGTTGTGGGGGTGGTCAGGCCCTCCTACTAACCCGCCTGAATGTCACCGGTGTCTACGGAAGTGTACGGTCTGACACTTGCTTGTTCATTGTCACCATGTTGATGGTGTTCGTCACCGTTTCCTTCTTCCACAAAACATGGTGGATTAATTGGTGGTAAGTCTGTCCTCCAGTCGGTTTTATTTTTTATTTTTGAAGGAGATACAATACTGCAAAAAAAACGACCGTTTTCGTTATACAGAGGGCTTCAACAATGCTCTCAAAAATTATTGTTAGAACGTCGTGATGGTCGGCAGGATGGCAACAAAGGAACGATGACATATTGTTGTAACAATGAGTGGGGCAAGCTATTGTTGGTCCTATTACAGTGCTTATCTACATATATAATAGGCAGCAGGCGGCCAAGTCACCGGCCACGCGATTCTGTCGTACAATCAAGTATCCCAACCTGTAGTGCCATCTGTTGACGGGATTCGCCTTCAAATTCGGGTTGGGACACTTTTCCAATATCTTCGAACAGATGGCGCCACTTACCAAATATGCCATGTCGCCGTCTATTGACGGCCTTGGACTACAAGTTCGGGTTATAATACTTTTTCCAAAGTCTTCGAAGGGATGGCGCCACTTACCAGACCTGCTGCACCGTTTTGGGGTTCGTTTTTTAGTATTGTTGTGGTGCCAAAGTCGCCAACAAAGTTTTAGTCGCGTGAACTGTGCCATTGTCGGCGTTTGAGCTAAAAAGAAAAACAACCCGTGTCTACTAAACCAGACAACTTTAAACCAAACGACTATTGGTTCTTAATTTCGAGGCCCCCAATGGGCCTCGAAATTGGCAGCCTGATACGATGGAAAGGCGCATTTATTTCCCAAATGTTCAGTTCCAGAAAGGAGTTGAATTGTTTTTAAGTGGGCGGCAACAATCGTTACTTGCAACAATGTCATCATGCACGGTACCAAGGTGAATTGTTCCAAAAAATTAACTTAAACATAGGGTTACTTGCTTACTGAATGCTGGATTTCTCAGGGCTTTTTTTAACCTTCAGTCATACATACGCATGCAACTTTTCCGAGGCTGCACCAAAGGGGAAATGTCACGGGATGGCGTTTTCGGGAGTTGCGGGAGAGGGTGCCAGGGCAAGTGTGTGTGGCGGGCAATGCGCGCTACCGAAGTGAATGTTTCAAAGGATTAACTTAAACATGGGATTACTTGCTTACTGAATGTTGGATTTTTCAGTGATAGGGTTTTTTTTAACCTTCAGTCAAACACACGCCAGCTACTTTTCCGGGGCTGCACCAAAGGAAGAAAGTCACAGGGCGACGTTTTCGGAGAGGGGGAGGCGAGCAAGCGTGTATGGGGGGGACACGTATGCAAATCCGGGTGGGGTCAAGAGTGTGGGATTGGGGGTTAAAATAATTGTGGGGGAGTGGGCATATGTGGGGGCCATTCACATGTTTGGTCTTCGGTTTGATAACTCACTGTTTCCTTTTGCGGGGGGTTGACCCTCCTGAATGTTCTTGGTGTCGACGGCCACTTACGGTCCGGCACTTACTTGTTGATTGTCGCCATCTTGATGGTGTTCGTCGTCGGTTCCATCTTCCGCATGACATTGCGCGTCAGTTGGGCGATAAGTCTGTCCTCCTGTCCGGTTTTTTTCATTTTTTGCAGGAGGTACAGATGTATGGCAAGATTTAGATTAGGGGTTTGAATAACATCTCTGTAATGTGTGGTGCAGTGGCAACCCGGACCACTGCACTGTGACTGAGGTTGGCGCTAATGACCAAGTTGTCGACGCGCCATTAAGCCTCAATTCCCCCCCCTCTTCGGTTTGATAAATTTAAAACCAAAGACCAAACACCTGGAGGGAGGCAGGGGGGGGGGTGCGCAGCTTGCGCACGGGCACAACTAGTCTATATATATGTATAATACGCTGAGGTTGGGCAAGCAAATTCATTATGACTATGAAAAAGGGCGAGCGACCGACCATGTCAAACAAACGAATGTGGCCTGTAACAATCAGTAACAATCGAAATAATGATGCTAGCTCTTTTAGCCGACTTGAAGCGTTTCAACGTTGGTTGAGTAACAATCACTGCATGCATGACCGTTGTTGGGTTTATTGCGCTTGGTATCAGAACGGAGAAACAGGCAATTGAGCGTCCTCCATTGAAAAAAATTAACTTCCATAACAAAACAAATCAGAAGGGGTTCTAAGGCGTTACAGGGAGGGGGAAATCTGACCAGACAATGACAGAATGTAAGGGGGTAGGTTGCAGGGGAGTCCAGAGGCAGGGGGCTGTCGGCGCCCTTTTTATTCCATACTGCTCACTAGAGTATTTCGCTCAGGTATGCTGTAACTGGCTAGACGGCGTATGTTATGCCAGGGAACAGCTAGTTGTATGAAATTCACGGACAGAGAACCGCGGAGAATGGTGGATTGAGTTGCTGCAATAGTAGTTACAAACCATTACGAATTATGGCTATTATTAATGTGTTTTTTAATACTGCCCTTGTATAACAAAATATTGAATCATGTTGATAATTAAAATTTAATTAATGCTTTTAACTATTAATATGCTAGACGAAGAAACACAATGAAGCCAACATTCGTTTATTACAAAATATTTACAGCTACTTTTATTAGTTTCATTATTTTCGTTTCGATGGTCATGTTGGCTGAGCAGTGGCAGAGCTCAGCATAGTTTTTCAAGAGGCTGATCTGGTCGATGACTGGGAAGGGGGCTCACGTAAAGTTTCTGGTTGCACCAATGAGAGCAGCATGGCAAACTGCCAGGCTCCTTCAGCAGCTATGGGATGTATTCTGGACATCAACTCTGGTACCTGCTATGTTCGAAAGTGTCCCGGGTGGAATCCCAGATGTTGCTACTCCACTATACTTTTTTCCTCTTACAAGGTTTAGAAATAGGCCTTTTCTTCTTTACAAACAGTTTGTTTCAGCTGACATAAGGATCGAAGAAATTTGAAAGATAAATAAATAGTAAATTTGTTGGAAATAAAGAATAAATCACCATCATCAAGGGTAAGCGAAGGGAACAATTTGCATTAAAGACTTGCCTACTTGAGAATAAAAAAAAATTAATTTGAAAAAGGCAGAAAGAAAGAAAGAAAGAAAAGAGAAACTGCCCTTACTCGAACTCGAACTCAGGACTTCCCGCTGTAACCAATGTGCTATTGGGGTAGCTCCAGGCTCCAGCCCTATTCAATCTTTCAGTGTTTCAATAGGTTTGCTTATTATATTTATCGTTTATTAGAAAGATTCAACTAATTAATCAGTAAGAATATAACGAGAGCATAGTTTTTTATCGAATAAATTTTCTCAACCAAGAGTTACATTCCGAAGTTGAAAAAATACCGAGCGCTTGGCGAGGTTTTTTTTATCAGCTTGGGAATGTAACGAGAAGTTGAGAAAATTTATGGATACTTAAACTACGCTCGAGTTATATTTGAAACGAGAATATACCGCCTCCCTTAAACATCAAGTTTAAAATGAAATTTCAACTTGCACAACATGGCCTAGTTGTACTGCATTGGTTTCTAGCTTGAATTGACAATTCTTGTGTGCATGAAATGATAAAGCGTACAAATTGTTGCCACATGCACTCACTGGTTCGTTTAGTATCTGAAGGAATCCTATTTTCTACTGTTGTCTGCATAAATAATGTAATTTTGTTTCCCCCCAACGATCTATCACGAACTTAAGCGAAACCGAAAGTAATTCCCCGTGAAAGCAGACAACTGTTAGAATGCTTCAATGGAAGTAAATACATGTTTTATTTTTGATCAAAGTGTTGCTCATAGATTTAAAATAGATTATGATTCGTAACAATACTAAGTTTTACGATAATTGTTATTAATTTATTTCTACTATTTTCGGTTAAATCAAGTACCATATATCATTACGGCACTGGGGTTGCCTCGATCGCGATGCTTCTCATAGAATTGGCGATAGGCCTAACCATAATAGCGAACGTGCTTCGGTGGGCAGCTGACTTCTGTTACTATGGTAACTAAAGATTAAACGCACATCGCCGAGATGTTAAATAATGTGTCACTTGACTGTCAGGTACCTCGTATACGCTTAGAAATTGATTTAAACCTACCAAATACAGTTCTTTCATACTTTGTTTATGCAGCGTAAGCCGCGGTACAAGACGAGTCGACTGTTAGTTCAAGATGGAGGGGTGACGCCGATAGTTTAAACTGATAAAATATCGTGTGGTCGTTTAATCGCTGTTAAAGACGCATGATTGGCTTGTGGCTGCAGTTTATTGGCTTCCCATTAGTTAATTGTTGTTATAAAATTATGAAGGTATTTTCTCAGCATAATAATTTCCCGTCTACTCCTCGATTCTAAGCAGTTGATATTGCAAAAATCTGGGTGCCTGTTTTTAAAATTCTGTCAACACATTTGGATCTCAGTGGGAAAGGAAATCGTAACGATTTAAATATACCCACGAATGCTAGGCATATTTCTAAAAATGTTGCTTGATGGGAAGAAAGAATTTTGGAAAGATAACTACAATGCACAGAAGAAACTCTAAAGCAGTGGCGTGTCATAACACTTATTTTTTAACGATATAAAGTGCCACATTTCTCGTCTACTTTTACTCTACTTCATAGGAGTGTGCATATCAGACTACACAACGTTTCATTTAAACTTGTAAAGGTTTGGCTGATTACTTATTTTTTCTTCAAGAAACTAATTACTAGCTTTCATGTCACAAATTACTGCTGTAAAGTGTAGCATTATAATTTGTTATTTGCTGTTCATCTTTAGGCTTTTTTAAGGTCACTCCAACCGAATGCACAATATCAATAATGTTCCTGGTGGGGAGGAATGAAGCTTAATAATTTCATTTTGGTTTTTGTGGTCATCATGGCTGTGCGATGGCTGAATTGGTCTAGTTGCTGAAGAAACTGATACGGTCTATGACTTGAAGAGAACCCTGGCAAATTCCTTACCCACCATAGTAGTGTAAGGGATATTATGCTTCTTTAGTGGCGATTGCATAGATTTTAGCCTATGCAGGTCGTTATCTCGGCTCCCTGCTATTATTGGGCTATCACTTCCCTAGGTCTGCTTAATCCATAGTTCTCATTAATCATAAAGTGCTCGGATTTTTCCTGTTGTCTTGGGTCTATCGAAGACCAAATATTTGGGGTGTGTGCCTGAAATTTCTGAATGGAATTAATTTTTTTTTATGTGGGAGTTTGGTTTTTTATTTGCTATTTTCAAAACTTTATTCATAGCTTCAAAACTAACTTATTGTGGTCACATGGTTCTGTGTTGCAACCGAATGTAAGCCTAAGTAATACAACGGGCACTTTATTGGAAATATAATTAATCAGCTACCATTAAAATTATTATAACAAAGTTGAGAATTTCTTTAGGCTATTCAAGGAGCTATTTACAATTACATTTTCATGTGGCGCTCACAAGAAATACTTTTACTAAAGCAAAACCATAAAATGACGAAAAGGGGTGAAATCGTATAAAAACCCCATAAGCGTAAAGGAACCCATCAAATTTTCGCAACATAATGTAATGATACCAGACTGCATTAACTCTGACATCATACAAAAAAAAAATAAAAAAAAATAAAGTTTTCGCTATATAAAGTAGTGATATCAGAGCCAAAATGGCTGTCACCAGATATTTCGTCACAACACTGATCACTCAACCTTCTCAACACTCAAACACTCAACATGTCGGCGATAGAGTGAACACGGTCGGACCACGAACTTGTTGGCAGCAATTTTGGGTCTGATATGACTTGGTGGGTCCCATTGCCTATGTAGTTTTGTATGATTGTTATTTCGTCTATTAGTCTGTTGGCACATTACCACCTTGATACACGAGTCATAAAATTAATATTTTCACCAATAATGGTAAAAGAAAACTAGTAAGTAAACCATTAACATTAGTTTCGAATTTGTTTTAGAAGTAAAAATACGGGGATGAGGTGGTGGGGCGGGAAGCAGCTTTCAACATTAAACTTAGTTTATACAGAAATTTCCATTGAAAGGAGGGCAAACCCAGGGATTAGAACCGGTATACCTCCAATCTTGTTGTGTTCACACACTGTCCAGCAAATCCTGGATTGCATCCCATAGCTGCTAATGGTTCCAATTTGGATTTTCACAATAACCTGACCGGGAAGTTGAGAAGAGACTTTTGCCACAGTTACAACTCAGTTCAGCTAACCTTTAACAGTGAGGCTGAGCTCTCTCAGTCTTCAGGCATCAAATCCATTCTCCGGTATTATGCCCATCCAGATATCTCACGACAGATGGGTTTGAACAATAAGACATATTTTAATTTAACCCAAATGACGCCTTTTATTGTTCGTCTTCCAAAAAACAAACTAATACAGCAGCAATGAAAACTCGAGTCGAGTTTTTATTGAGAGCAATAATCCCCTTTATAGGGAATTTCTACCCTATAGAAGATGATTAGAGAGACGACTTACTAGAGAAATTCAAACAGAAAACTTAGGATCTTTGACATGCCACACTCGAAATAAATATTCACTGGAAGCCGTAACAATGGTAAGCCATAACAATGAACTTAGAAGCGTAGAGCTTGATTATTGGCCGATTCCGATCATGCATGTAACCACAACAATAAAACAAGATGCGGGAGTTTGTTTATAAAACTAGATGCGGGGGTTTGATTCCTCGTTATAAAACGGTCGTTTTTTTTGCACAGTATTGTACATATTTGTGATAAGATCTAGATTTGGGGTTTGTTTAACATTTCTTTAATGTGTGGCGCAGTGGTAACCCAGACGGCTGCAATGTGACTATGGTTGGTGCTAATGACCTGGCTGTCGATGAGCCATTAAGCCTCAACCCTTCTTCGTTATGAGCGTTCACGTTGCGAGAACGACGTGGATGTTATGGTCCAGAGGGGGGGGGGGATTGAGGCTTAATGGCGCGTCGACAACTTGGTCATTAGCGCCAACCTCAGTCACAGTGCAGTGGTCCGGGTTGCCACTGCACCACACATTACAGAGATGTTATTCAAACCCCTAATCTAAATCTTGTCATACTTCTGTACCTCCTGCAAAAATTGAAAAACACCGGACAGGAGGACAGACTTATCGCCCAACTGACGCGCAATGTCATGCGGAAGATGGAACCGACGACGAACACCATCAAGATGGCGACAATCAACAAGTAAGTGCCGGACCGTAAGTGGCCGTCGACACCAAGAGCATTCAGGAGGGTCAACCCCCCGCAAAAGGAAACAGTGAGTAAGTCGGGTGTGACCAATTCGCAAACGGGCCAACACAACCTCCTCACGGCGACTGCAGCGACACGCCGAGTGCCACTCCTCGACAGTGCCTTTAATGCCCCGTAACTTATTACCGTCCTGTCTGTCCCACAAGGTTTACCAAAAAGCGTGTAACCTCAGACGCAGAGTTGGAAAGGCATCTGAGGGAACAAGGCTGAGATCCCTACCGAGAGGGCCAGAAAGGGCCCCTTTCGCAGCAGAATCAGCTTGTTCATTCCCTGCTATCCCAACATGGCCCGGGATCCAGCAGAAAAGCACGGTTTTCCGCAGGCCAGGCAAGCGGGAAAGCAAAGCTTGGACACGTTGTGTCAAGGGGTTCCGAGGATTGTAATTCGCCAAGGACTCCAGGGCACTCATGGAATCACTAAAGACAATGAAATGCGTGCCCTGAAGGTCAAGGATCCATTCCACCGCCAAACCAAGAGCCAAAAGCTCTGCAGAGAACACAGAATAGCCTGATGGAAGGCGATGGGCAACCGTTACACCCTTACACACACAAGCACACGCCACGCCAACGTCGGACTTCGACCCATCAGTAAACAGGCGCTGATAACCGGCGTACTGAGAACTCAGCCGCCGGAACTCCTGTAAGTACCTTGCTGGTAGAGTGGAACCCTTCGGGAGGGACGCCAGAGCAAAAATGAAACTGCCACCTAGGACAAGCCAAGGGGCAACTGGCATTCTCCCAAGCCTCAAGACGCAGGGCATTTCAAAGGCTATCTCCTGACAGTACTGCTGGAGCCTATCGCGGAAATCACCCTTACCCACCCTGCGTCTACCGACTCGCAAGTCTGGCCCAAAAACCATGGACCAAGCAGGACTGGATTGCACAGCACGCAAACGCACAGCATACTGAATGGCAAACTGTCGCCGACGAATGGCCAAAGGTGGCTCCGAGGCCTCAGCATAGAGGCTGACCACTGGAGAAGTTCGAAAAGCCCCAGTCGCCACACGCAGGCCACTGTGATGCACTGTGTCCAACATCTGGAGAGTGGAGTCACTAGCCGAAGCATAGACCATACACGCATAATCAAGTTTGCTGCGGACAAGGGCTCGGTAGAGGCGCAACATGGCAGCGCGATCGGCACCCCATGAAGTGCCCGACAGGACCCGCAAGATGTTAAGCGCCCGCAAAGCCTTGTCTTTAGGCTGGCGTAAGTGTGGAAGCCAAGACAACCTGGAATCGAACACCAGACCCAGGAAACGTGCCTGTGGGACAACAGGAATTTGTGCCTGTCCCAAGTACAGGCAAGGGTCCGGGTGCAGTGTTCGTTGGCGGCAAAAGTGGATGCACACAGTCTTGTCCGGAGAAAACCGGAAACCGTTACTCACCGCCCAGGTCTGGACTTTATTAATTGCCAGCTGTAGCTGCCGCTCGCAGGTCTGCATGCGAGCTGCCCGAAAGCGCAGGCCGAAGTCATCGACAAACAATGACTGGGGAACAGCAGCTTGCTGAGCAATGGGGTTGATCCCTATAGCAAACAAGACGACACTAAGAACACCCCCTTGAGGCACACCATTCTCCAAGACAAACGGGCGGGAAAGAGTCGCCCCGACACGAACGCGAAAAGAACGGCCTGAGAGGTAAGCAGAAAGCAACAGTGGCATCTGTCCCCTCAAGCCATAGTTATAGAGATTACGGAGAATCCCATAACGCCACGTCGTATCATACGCCTTCTCCAAGTCAAAGAAAACCTGAACCAGATGATGACGCAGGCAAAAGCCTCCCTCACATCTGATTCAAGGGCAACTAGATGATCGATAGTTGACCGAAACCGTCGAAAGCCACACTGGGACACAGATAAGAATCCCCGTGATTCCAACACCCACACCAACCGCTCACTGACCATCCGTTCCATAAGTTTACAGACACAGCTAGTCAGAGCGATTGGGCGATAACTGGAAGGAGAAGTAGGGTCTTTGCCCGGTTTTACAATCGGGATGACCACTGCTGTCTTCCACGCTTCTGGAATAGAGCCCTCTGCCCACACACGGTTGAACATCCCCAGCAAGAACTGCTGGGAGGCAAGGGTCAGATGTTTCAACAGTCGATAGTGAACATCATCAGGCCCCGGGGCGGAGTCATGCGACTTGGACAAAGCTGAAACAAATTCCTGCCAGGTAAATGGTAAATTGTACTCCTCTAGCCCATCGGAGCGAAAGTCAAGAAAGCGAGCCTCTTCTCTACGCTTAATCCCGAGGAAACCAGGATCATAATGGTCATCACTCGAGACCCGCGCAAATGCAGACGCAAGACAATTGGCGATATCTGGCACAGAAGAGATCACGGTATTCGCCACCTTCAGCTGTGAAACCGGGGAAGGCACGCTCCTCCCCGAAATCTGGCGCACCTTCCGCCACACCTGCTAAGAAGGCGTGGAGCGCGTGATCGACGAAACATAAGCTGCCCACGAAGCACGTCTAGCCTCACGGATGACATACCTGGCACGGGCACGACAGCGCTTAAACGCTACAAAGTTGCCAGTAGTCGGGCTGACCGTGAATGCACGCAACGCTCGCCGGCGGGCCTGAATGGCCTGCCCGCAAGCAGGCGTCCACCACGGAACAGGAACCCGCCACGGCTGTGTGGACGTACGCGGGATAGTAGCATGAGCAGCAGCAAGGACCACATCAGTGAAATGAGTGGAAAGTTCACCCACATCAGAAAAGTCCTCAACCGCACGCTGGAACACAGCAGCCTCAGCAAAGGCTGACCATTCAGCACGCTTAAGCGCCCACCGGGCTGGCCTGGAAGCCACAGAACCCCCTTGTGTTGTGGACAACACAATGGGGAGGTGATCGCTTCCATGCAGATCGGCAGTGACAGCCCAAGTGAAGTGAACTGGGATGGCCAGCGAGCAAAAGGCTAAGTCCACCGCTGACCAATTGCCCGTTGCCAAGTTACAGTGTGTCATGGCTCCATCGTT